>OY764963.1:19625699-19688199 GCA_963668005.1 Melieria crassipennis
TGATCTCTAGTCAGCTTTTTATGTCAATTTAAGTTTTTTGTTTTTGTTAGAAACTGAACTCTGTGTATGTTTTTAGTTTTTTATATATGTATATACATATATTCTACGGCCTAACTTGATCAGTTTTTTCCTTAAAAGAATTTGAATTAGTGTTCTGCTTCGGCCGAATATTTTAGTTATGCCGAATATTCGGCTTCGGACACTAGTAAATACTATGCTCTCATATGCATACACAATATGAGAAGATATATCAGCTGATCTAATTTTCCAGTCCAGTTTCTGAAATTCCATAAAATTTGCCTCAAAATAAAAATATTCCAGTATTTTGGTATTATTTCCCTATTTCGAATGAATAAAAATCTCAAAATAATTGAATTACAATTTATGTTTCTATGTGAAATAAGTTTCTGATGTATCACCAAAATGCATTGAAATTCACAGGAAGAAAATATCCTGGACTAAGCGACCCGAAGAACGCTTTAAGAAACTAATCATACAAACAATTCCCGTAGAGTTCTCTTATTGGGAAGCTTTTTCGGGAAACTTTAATCATAAATATCAAAACTCCTTAGACTGTCTAGATCGAACTAAGATCCAGAGCAGCATGTTACACTGATCTTGGAATCAGAAATAAGTTGATTGTATTAGATTTCCCTAGAATTCCCCTAATCTTAGTGGGTTCAAGTTAAAGAGCGTAAAGGTTTTCAACCTTTACATCTTTCCTAAACCGACGAAATGCTTCGCATTAATATGAGACACTCCCGCACTTTAGCTCGTATTAAAAAAATACTGGAGCTATACTCATCTATTTATATTCCACAGTTTTAGTTCGGCTCCGATAGCAAACACTTTGCAGTTCAACGCTTCCCAGATAAGACCAACGTGCCCTATATCTGATACTTAAAAAGGGCATGATTTCATCTGTGTTAACCCTTTTGCTACAGGTTTTTACTGGGGAAAGTTACAATTTTCAATTTATCGATTTAGTATTCTGTGTGGTTGTACAAGAACATTCCATAATAATTTTTTTAATTTTTGTTACCAGACCCTGTTTTCTAGAGTATTTTCATAAGACAGCAACCATATCGTTGTGGCTGTAAGACACTTACTTAACTGGCCATAACAACCCGTTATCAGGTTACGGCCTGCCGCAAAACTTTTCTCCAGGCGCCTCTGCTTTGCGTGCGCCTTCTCCAGTTGGTCACACCAAGAGATAACAGGGCCTCTTCAACTTGGTTTTTCCACCGGAGACACGGCCTCCCTCTTCGCCGTCGACCTCCAACCACCGCATCGAACACCTTTTTCGCCGGAGCTTCGTCCTCCATACGGCAGACATGACCGAGCCAGCGCAGCCGCTGGATGGATGTTAATTCGGTGTGCAACGTCCATGTCCTTATACAGCTCATTCAGCTCGTTATTGGTTCGTATACGATAGTCGTCGTCAATACGAACAGGGCCGAAGATTTTACGAAGTACCTTACTCTCGAACACTCCAAGGGCCGCTATGTCGTTTCGTGTAATTGTCCATGCTTCTGCGTCATAGCGGAGCACGGGCAAGATAAGCGTCCTATACTACTGTATACAAAGAATACCCGGAATTTGTTTATAATTCAAAAAATCTTTATTTATTCTTCCAAATCAATTTCATCGCCTTCAAAGTAGTCCCCCCCCCGATGCAATGCACTTATGCCAACGGACTTTCCAATCTTCGAAGCATGCCAAATAGTCACCTTCCGGTATGGCCTTCAATGCGCGCGGCGATTCACGTTGAATCTCTTCAATCGATTCAAAACGGTGTCCTCGAAGTGGTCTTTTGAGTTTGGAGAATAGCCAGAAGTCACAAGGAGCTAAATCAGGCGAATACGGTGGCTGTGGAACGATATGAGTTGGCGAAATGCTCACGAAGAACCAATGCCGTGTGAGATGGTGCATTATCGTGATGCAAAAACCAAGAGTTGTCTCTCCATAAATCCGGCCTCTTTTTGCGAATAGCTTCACGCAAACGACGCATAACGCTCAAGTAATATTCCTTGTTGACAGTTTGGCCCGGCGGAAGGAACTCATAATACACAACACCACGATAATCGAAGAAATCGAATTCCGGGTATTCCCTGTACACAGTAGTAGAGTACAAGTTTTGTCGGTCGAGAGAGGTCTCTACTTCTCAATTGCCTACCGAGACCGTACTAGCACCTGTTGGCAAGAGTAATCCTTCGCGGTGCCAAGGTATACGAATTCCTTGACAACTTCAAAAGTACATCTGTCGGCCTGGACGTGAGACCCTAGCCGCTGCGAGTCCCTGCGTGTAGACAGCATACTTATACTTCGTCTTGCGCTCATAAAATTCCAGTAGAATGACACATTAATAGGACGACGGTATACAAAATTTCAATTCTATCCGAATTATAATTCCAAAGCTATTCCACATTAAAAATTTGGATAGTATGGGCGGTGCCATGCCCTCTCGTCTAATACCCACCCCATTCTCCCTGTCGAAGGGCAGGGTCGCTTGAAAAGTGCCACGCCCCTTGCCCCCAAACGGAGGAATCCCAAGGCAGCATGTTTGTTCGACTAACAATTTGCGACTACACCAAAGCGACAGAGTTTTACCAGCATTTAAGAAGATAGCAAGAAAGCGTTGCAGCGCAATTTTGTGGTGATTAGTTCATTATTGCAATTAGTCATTAAGATCTACAAACGTGCTAATTAGTGAAAAGCAGCGGTGCTTGAAAAACAATCAGGCTGTCAAAATTCAAGGGCGAGTTTCATAAACTCTCACTCGCTCTGTCTCTTTCGGGGAATATGTCATGAAGTGCTCGACTGTAGCTATGTGTTTTAATATGATTAAAATAATGTCAATGTAAGTTTGTGTGTACTATATATGTGTGTGTGCGTGTGTACTCAAAAGTAATTACCACATTCTATAAACGACTTCCATCGCCCGAAATCAAACAGCAGACGCGTTAACTACGAATTATGGTCTCACAACCAAATATTACAAACTATGCGGCTGAATGAAAGAAATCATTAAGTGTTAAGTATCAGAAAATCTTAAAAAAAATGTTCGCGGAGCGATTACTTATCACGTTAGCAATGTTAATGGCAGCCTTCGGTGCCTCGGTGCCAGTTTTATGAAACTGTTGGCCAACATTCACAAAGAACGTCCACTACTACCTAAAGCAACACTTGAGTCGCTGCCTGAAAGCAACGCCCAAGGAAACATTAACGACTGCACTGGCCAGCAATCTTCAACATATGCGATCACATTCGCGTTTTAGTCGAGAACATCAGCGATACACCGACACGAATGCAATCGCTTGCCAAATTATGCGATGACCAACGTACTTCTGTTTTTGATAACTATCGCCCAACTAGAAAGCTTTGTCGCTACGTGCCCTTTCCCAGCGGTCACATGGTCACCGCCTCCTTCCACTGGAAAGGTAGATGAACAATGCGACTGAATTCTCCAACGAAAACGAGAAACTTTGGCCAACCTTAAATCTTCGACGTTCTAAAGAACTCTTCTCATTAAACAGAGCCCAGATCAGAACCCTGATCGGTGTCCTTACGGGTCACTGCCTCATCGGCACCCACGCAAAAAGGATGGGGCTGTTTTCGAACGACTTTTGTCGCAGCTGTTTGGACGAGGAGGAGGAAAAAAATATTCCTCACTTGTAACTGTCCTGCTTTATCCAGAAGAAGGCTGACCTACTTAGGCAACTTCTTCTTCGGAAGTCTAGAAGATCTAGCTGAAAAGACCATACGCCGTCTACTAAGCTTCGTTAATAGCTCCAATTGGTTTAACGAGTGAGCGTTATGATGCTCGATCTCATGTGGTATCACAATGGGCCGCCTGGCCTAAGTGTGCTCCTCCGGGAGCAGCCACACCTACCTACCTACCTACCTTGGAAGGTTCGCTGGTGCTCTATTCGTCGCTAATAGCAACTTCCAAACTGGCAAATGCGAATGCAAAGCATTCTAATTAACTGCAGAATTCATCAATTAGCCATCTGAGCTAAGAAACGATTTATTAGGTTCTGACTGACAGCTCTTCGATGTTATCGTCACAACAGTCACAAAGTATTTAGTGGTCTCAAAACAAGCCAATGGCTGCCAAAGCTACTTTAGTATTTACTTGAAGCTCTTTGGGAAATGTTCTTAACGCTCATTTTCATACGAATTGCCGCAGCAACGCTGGTAGAGGTCTCGGCTAATGCCAGCACAGAGCAGTTCTTCGCCGAGTTGCTGCTTGCAATCAACGTCGAACGCAACTTCAATACGATTTTGATCCTACGCAAGCGGCCGGAAGACTGTCCGCTTTCGGTGGATGAGCATCTGCCAGCTGTTCCGGTAGTGCTGCTCTCAAATGCGAGTAGCTTTTACCTGAAGCGTCAGTTCAACAGCGAACTACTCGCGCTTGTGTGTCTGCAACAGCAGTTCGACAGCGAGCTAATGTCCGCCTTGGCCGGCGACCTGCAACATATGCGGCAGACACGCATTCTACTGCTCGCAAAGCGCTTTTCAGATCCACAAACGCTGCTGCAGCAGTTGATAACGTTCTGCGAGGCCCAAAAGATGACAAATGTGATGCTGCTCTTTGAGGATTTTTATCGCGACAGTCACTTCTATCGCTACTATCCATTTCCCAAAGCACGATTTTTGCGCGTTCACTTCAATGAAACGAAGACGAACGAATACTTTCCCGCTCACTATGCCAACTTGCAGGGCAAAGTGCTCGTCACGCTGCCCAATCAGATAACGCCACGCTCCATACTCTACGAGGATCAACAAGGCCGCCAGCAAATGACCGGCTACATATCCAAGTTGGCGATGCTCTTTGCCGAAAAGTACAACGCCAGCCTGCGATTCCTGTATCCCGTCAAAGTGGGCGAAATGCAGCAACTGTTGCTCCTTATTAACTACACAGCCAGCGGGCTCCTGGACATTGCCATCACAATCAGTACGGCAGTTTCATCCGCCGATCTGCACCGACTCTCAGTTCCCATGGAACTGGCCAGCTGGCTGATAATGGTGCCGTGCCCCAAGTCGATGCCCATTCCCGAGATCTACACCAGCATCGTGAGCCGCAATACGCTGCGCATAATTTTAGCGTTAGTCATTATATTCTCGCTCCTGGACGCCTTAACGAAATTCAAATTCCAGCAACGATACGAACGTGTTCACTTTAGCTACGCGAACGTCATCGTAAATGACAAAATCATACGCGGCATACTCGGACAATCGTTTGTATTGCAGGCAATCAATCTCCTTACCACCAAACTGCTCTACATGTTCGTTTTTCTGCTGGGCCTCATGCTGACCACCATGTACTCGGCATATCTGCAAACCCTGCTCACCACACAGCCCCACATGGCGCCCATCACAAGCTTGGACGACTTGCGACGCATCAACCTCAAAATCGTCGTGGACTCCAGAGAAGTGATGCTCATTCCACTAATCAAAGGCAAGGAATTTTACAATGCCAACAAGGACCTTCTGCTGTTGGCCAACCACACCTTTACGCAGAGCAACCGTGTGCGCATGAATCCCGCTTATGCCTACATAACGACCACATCACTTTGGCCCATGCTGCAGAAGCAACAAAAATACTTTACATCGAAAATTTTTTTCGCACCTCCTAAACTGGTCCTGGCCAATGTGATGATATGGGGCTTTCCAATGCAGGAGAATTCGGAATATGCCGAGCCGATGAATCGGCTGATACATTGGGTGCACAATGCGGGCCTGATGAACCACTGGCGCACGATGACCTTCTTCGATATGGTTAAGCTCGGCAAACTGTCGCTGAAGGACCACAACAGTCGCAGCGCACACCACGACTTGAATGTGCAGGACTTGTGGCCTGCTTTCTACCTGTTGCTGCTCGGCTTTGCGGCGAGTGCGGCGGTATTTTGCTTTGAGCTGCTCGTGCACCAACTGAAGAAACGATTGGGATTTGGACGGCACGCGGAGGTTGGAAGGAAGGAAAAGCATTGATTATAAGAACAACATTTCTAAAATTGTATTCAGATATTTGAGAAACGATTGACATGAACGGGCATTGTTTAAAAATTAATTTACTGAACTTATGAATTAATTACAGTCAATGAATTCAAGTTTAATCGTTAACTTATTCAAAAATTGTGCACGGCGAAAGTTAGAGAAAATAAAAGTAAAACCTTCAAACCACTGATATCAAAATTTTAATGTATTCGATGGTCTTTGCTCAAACCTCAAAGTTTTAAAATCTCAAAACCCGATCTGCCATGATGGAAATGTAAAGGCTAGTGTCGTAAACACAGCAAATAAGTTGTTAAATTTCCTCTGGTTATGCCACATTGTTGGCCGCAAACAGTTATTCACATTTCAAAAGTCAATTCCGAAGGCATCGTAAATTAATAAAAATGCATAATAAACTAAGCAAATAAAAGTACATGTACTTTCGTTCTTCTATTGCCGTTTCATAATTCCAACCAGAAAAGCAATGCCTTACAGGCAAACTTTGCTTTCGCTACGTCGACAGTCACTCGAGCTCTCACAACTCTCTACTCTTAAAAACCAAAACGGCCGCCAACGACAATCATAACCTCACTATTCGCGATGTTAGCACTCTCGTGGCAGCCCTGGACAAGGAGCAATCCTTCAATGCTGTGGCACGGTGGCGCACTACCCCAGCCGACTGTTTCAGTGCCGATGAATCCCAGCTCACTTCCCGTCCCAAACTGCTTCCCGACCCCGGCGCCGACGTTTGCCTCGGCGAGCACCACAGTCGGCCGTCAGCGCAGTTCCGGCTATGTGTTTCACTTGATTGCCAAGCTGAACGCCACACTCACCTACAAGCTGCCGGTTAATGTGGGCGCCAGCATTGAGCACTCGGTGCTTGCATCTGTCTGACCAGCCACTACGAATTGAATCTGCCCATCAGCCTGGCCATGCCCTATGACAACGAGTCAATACACGGCTTCTCGGATATTGTGGGCATCACCAACTGGATGCCCATGTTGCCGCGTGTCGGTCTCATAGAACGCCATCGAATCTACCGTCGTATTCTGAGCAGCACTGCGCTGCTCACCGACCTTGTGCTGCTCTATGTGTTCTCGGCTGTGTATTGCGTTGTGGTGAGCAGAACGCAACGCTCCAGGCCCATACGCCACTTGGGCATTCTGCGCGGCCTGCTTGGACAGTCGTTTCAGCTGCTCATTTGCGAATATCAAGGCGTGGCTCGAGAGAAAGCACGGAGAGGTCGAGTTTTACTTGACACAGATTCTCAGCGGCCATGGGTGCTTCAAGGCTTACCTTTACCGCTTTGGGCACGAGCAGAACCCCAACTGCGAGCTCTATGGGGTTCCTGAAACTGCAAAGCACGAGTGTTTTGTATGCCCCCGCTTCGAGAGCCAGAGGCGGACGATGAACAAGGCGCTGGGCTCTACCGCCACGTCAGAGAATGTGGTCCAGCTGATGACGACTACCAGGGAGCATTGGAGCGCGGCATGCTGCATGGATGCTGAAATGATTCACCAGCTTCGCATAAGCGAACAAAACAGGCGGAGACTCGAGCGCCACTTAGAAACGGGATAGAGGTACGGAAACGGAAAAACCTCTATGACTGAGACAATCAGTTAAATAAGAGAACTGTGACAACTGACAAAAAATACTTTCGAGCTAACGCTCAATTCCGCCTCCTGACGAAATGCCTGACGGTAGTACCGCGGGGATAAACCGGACATGTGAGAGATGGTTTTAGTGAGGTTCAAGTCCCCCACTGACGGGGTTTTGGCTTTGGATGCTTTCCATCTCTATAAAAAAACAAAAAAAAACATATCCGATAGCCGAAAACAACCGCATTTGTGATGCCTCACAGTGTGGAAGACCAATTGTCAAGTTTCTGCCTGGGTTGATCGAAATTACCCAAAGCTTTTAGTAAATCTGGCCAATTCTTCTAGTGACATATTACAAAACCATACTCCAATCGATACGAATCTATTAGTTCTACTATCAAGTAAGCAATGACTTTTCTTTTCAAGAGGTGCACATTCACTTAGAAAACGTTGTATGGATTCTTTTTTCTCTTTCTCACTGTTTCTATATTCAAAATCCTTACAGTAATCCCGATAGTGAAGGTCAAACTTTTTTATTCTGAAGTTTTCTACTTACTATATCCCTTCCTTTCCCCATCCGTTTGAAATGTGTGTTGTATCACATGTTGGAAAAAGAGTGTTGCATACACATTTCAAACGGTGGAATTTGTGGTATCACAACGGGCCAATAGGCCTAAGTGTGTCTCATACAGAGGCAGTCACTACAACCAACCAACCATATCCTAAGTCTGCGTCTGGTTAAAACGAGAAAAATGAGCACAAATCTGAGAGCAACGGGTTTGAATCCCTGGTTGGACTAACAATAAATATATAAAGAAATCTTTTCTTTTAAAGATTCTTCTCATTATAGCGGATGAGGAAATACTAATGAAAAGGAGGGGGATTGAGGAGTGTTCTAATCGGATCCTGGGCTTCAAAGGTCCAGATGTAATAGTTCTATCTAATTTTTTATTACTTTATAGCAAGAGGGCCTCATGAGAAGAGGCCTCCGATCCGGATTTCCTTTTCATGGCTTTAGGCAAATGATTCATTTTCCATCTATCCATTTATTTTGTAACTCTTCAACTCTTCCACCAGTTTGTGAAAATTTGCCCATTGATTTTTTTACCATTAACAAACATATGTAACTATACAGTTTTTTTTTTATATTTGCTATCCATGGCCCTCTCGCAGACTCTACAAATATTAAATATTTCACTATCAACACACATCTACCCTCACTGCCAGTCCATCGCTGACAGTCGATTTTCCACTAAAGTTTCAAATTACGCACAAACACCATTCAACCAAGCAAACACAACAACCAGCAATTTTTTGTCACTTTGAAAATTTTCTTGCCGAATTCGTTGTTTTTTTAACTGCATATTTGTCCAAAAGGAATGTCATTCTTTATTGTGACGTTACAATTTTTTCTTTGCATTGCACAAAAAACCAAACACAACAAACTAAAAAAAAAGAAAACCTGAAATTGAAACCCTCCACTGCCTCGTTGGCGACAACGTGAGTGAAGCGCGCGCTGCACTCGCGCCGACAGCAACACGCCGCCAGGATGCCACGCAGCCGGTTTTGCGTCAATGCAGCGTCCTGCGCTTTGTTGTTGCAGCGCATCGTTGTGGTCATTCGAGCCTCGTACGCGACGTCTCGCTCCCTCGCCTTCGCTCATTATCTATGCATATCTGCTATGTGAATAGAAAAGTTGATCGCACAAATGCTTTTATTCGCTTCGAAACTCTTTCAGGGTTTTTCTTCTCCTTTTTCCACACCTTTCTACACACATTTTCTGCATTTCTTTTGCATTATTTTCAACTTGGATATTTTGTATAAAAGACTAAATAATTTTCATTTAAATCTTGCCATTGTTCCGCCTTTCTTCTGCTGTTCATAAATCTGCGTTTCCTTCGCTTCGCTCTTTTCAGTGTTGCTTCTTTTGTTGCGACCAGTGCGGGCTGTCAAGGTTTCTTTTATTGAGAATTGAGTGTGTTCCGATGTTTCGAATTGGCAGCATGGCTAATTAAAATCCTGCTGTGCTGCGGGTTTCTTTCTTCTCACAAAGCGCACTTCGACCGACGTCAGACGTGTGACCGGCACTTGACCTTTGAATACTGGCGGCTGGTGTCTAATTGTTGCTGCGCTTAGATGCGCATTTATTGCCGATTATGCGATTATGCTGATCCCATGATGTCTTACTGAAGATGGTCGATATATCTCTGAGAAAGAAAAGTGAGTTATTGTTGAAAGAAGGTAAACTGGGTGCATCATTGAGACTAGAAATTTTAGTAGCCAGCATTAAGGATCTTTAGAATCTCCTTTAGAATCTCTTTAGAATCGCTAACATCATATAAAGGAAAGATGAAAATTTAGCTTTAAAGAGAATTGAAATTAAAAATTATATTATTTAATTATAAATTGAAATTATTTGTTAAATTAATAATAAAAATTAAGAATAATAATTAAAAAAAATTAAATAATAATAATAAATTAATAATAAAAACTAATAATTAAATTAATAATTAATTAAACATTTTTTAAATAATGTTTGCCACTATAAACTAAGAAATTAAACTTCTCATACAAAAATACTATACATAAAGTTTTTTTTGTTATAGCCTTTTATTCATTCAGATTCAGCTTAACAACAAGTTAACAGAAAAACAACATAAAAAATTAAATCGGTATGAAATTCGCTTTTGTAACAACTATTAAAACGGTTTAGGGAGGACAAAATTTGGCTTGAGGAGGACTTTATATGGAAACTACTTTGTTTCAGGAGGACATTACATTCCTTCAATATTTCACCACGTTTTTAGAAAATACAAGTGTAAAAAGAGAAAACCTAACAGCACATGTAAATTTTAACTCTTGAACCACTTTAAAAAACAAAACAAAACGCATATTTGTGCGACTGTAATCAACAATATCAAACAATAATTTCAATATCAACATCGAGATCACACAATGCTTTTTTAATTCATTGTGTATTATGTGCGTGTGGCAATTGCCTTTTAATATGTTTTGGTTTGAATTCTTACGATAAACGAAAAGGGAATTATTTTTACCAAAGTTTGCATTCGCACGTAGGCACACAACCTTTTTTTGTTTTTAAATCTAATTTTTCCACTGCGGCCTTAATCATGTTGAACATTCCAGCAGCTGACTCATCCGGATTTTCAACGAAGTCTATAATTTTGTTTTGAATGCCCAAAGCAGCATCGAAATATTGGACACAAATTGGAAAAATTTTCCTCATTAATTGATTGGCAACAATGTTCAACTTACGTTTGAATAAAAAAAATTTAAAAAAAATTTAAATTTAGTTTGAGCTTGAGGAGGACTTTTTGGCCTTTGAGGAGGACGGAGGACATTTTCTGTTCAAGGAGGACTTTCCTCCTCAAAGGAGGACGGTTGGGAAGCCTATCTACATGCTATATTGAAATTAAACATTTCATAAAGACACCTTTTTCAATTCATTAGTATATGTATGTCTATCATTGAAATTTTTCAAATATCTGCATCCACATTCGATTCGGTATTGAAAATGTTGCTAAAAATTGTCACACAGTATTTTTTTGTAATGAATTTTCGAACTGTAATTAATGTTGTATTTTTTGCACTCAAGCATGTTGTCGATCATTGAATAAATCACTCAAATCGGTTCAGTAATTTTCGAGATATTTTACGCTTACTTTACAACATTTGAGGGCAACTAATACCATTGAAAATTACTAGTTTTCTATGGCAGCCCCTTTAAGAGTTGGATATAGCGGTTAGGTTTGTATAGAAAAAACATTCACAAGGAAAAATAAATGGGGGTCTGTCTTATATATGGTACGTCTGGGGCCAACCTGAGAGCAATGGGAGGACATTTTATTAAAAACAATAATTTTGTATGGGAGCCTCATTAAGGGTTGGAGATAGGGTACAAATATGTTTGAAAGAAATGTTCAGTAGGGAAAACTATTGGTGGTCAGTCATAGATTTTAACCCTCTAAGAGCCATTTCTGCGCAGCTTTGGAGTAATTTTTGGCATTTTCAAGCATTTTTGTGAACTTAAACCACGAGCAAGTTTTTATACACAACATATCCGCTGATATCTTGAAACGTACACATCGGATTTGGCAAATTTTTCACAAAATTAATTTTTAAAATATATAAAATTTTTCACAATAAAAAAAATAAAAGTCATCAAAGCAAAACGTGATAGAAACACTAAAAAAAATACAGATATTTAAAAATGAAAAACCGTCAAAATGTTCGCAATGGTCTTTCTAGTGTTAAGAATTGGAATTAAAAATTCAAAATTTAAATAAATTTAAATAAATTAAAAATTAATGGGAGTCGATATCGATATTTGATTCGTTTCGGACAACTTGGGAGCAGTAGGAACTCATTTTATGAAAGCTTTAGCGTAAGTTAGAGGATAAGTATGTTCGAAAGAAATGTTCAGAAGTAAAAGTTAGTGGTAATTGGTAATCGATAACCCTTGAACGAGTAAAATTTGAGCATCTGTAAAACAATTTGTTGAATTTCTGAGAATTTTTGTAAACTTTAACGTCAATTTGACGCCAATTACCACTTCTCAAGACGCACAATTTTTGGCTCATGCATTTCAACATCGAAACTCATAAAATGAAAAGTTCTGGCGTATCGTAACCAAAAAATGTTTCTTTCGAATTTTCCAAAAACATTTTTTAATCAATTTAATATGAAGCCTGATTAAAAAATTGCATTTTTTTAGTACATGTTTATTTATTTATTTTTTATTTCTTTTTTATTTATAATCCAGTCAAACAAAACATAAATTTTAACACACCATCGATAAAACTAGAATATTACAAAATAAGTTAATAAGTTTAGTGTGACCATATGGTCATCCGATTTTAATTTCATTATCTGGCTGTCATAAAAGTTATGCATATCTGTTTGCATATAGATTTTATATATTTTACATATAGATTTTTCTATATGTATATGTACCATATGGTCATCCGATTTTAATTTCATTATCTGGCTGTCATAAAAGTTATGCATATCTGTTTGCATATAGATTTTATATATTTTACATATCGATTTTTCTTTTAATTTTATTAATTGAATTGCTAAAAATTCCCACAAAGAATTTAACTAGTTGCGTTCTTTCCAGATGCCTTCAGTGCAATCTGTGTATTCTGACAACTCACGTACCGCCTCGACGCCAAGCAACTCCAACTCTCTGCTAAGCAGATTCCAAACGAAGCAGCTTTCTAAAATGTTGCCATATGTATTTCCAATAGATAAATGCACATAAAACAACAACAACAACAACGACAATATCATTTGGCGATGACGCCAAAACGCCACACCGAATGGTCGGTCGCGGTGCGGCGTTCTTACAATGCGCGTCTTTGTTGAATATTGGAAAGAAAATCGTTGCTAGAAAATTCATTGCCGCCTTCAATACTCGCCAATCGAGTTTCCTGCACAGATTTTGTTTTGTTGTTCGTTGCGCTGTTTCAGGTTTGCATTTGTCTGTGTGTGTGTGTGTGCGTTCGGGCTGTTGGTTGTTGCTGTTGCTGGTGGAAATGCATTTCTGCGTGGGGGTCGTTAACCTGCCAAAACCAAAATCAGACAGCAACCAAAACCGAGCGAACGCACGCACAGCAGCAGCGGCAACGATACGAAAAAATTCATGGTCACAAACAGGCAGAAAACCGAGCATGGGGAAAGGCAAGAAGAATGCAATGAAAACAACACACACGCACACAGACACTGACACTCGGCATGGTGAAAAATGAAAAGATACACAAAAAGGCAAAACGTCCGAAAAAAGTGCATACCAAAAATAGTTTGGGGCAACTGCACAGCGCCTGAGGCGGAGTGGAGAGAAGCGTGCGGGGTGCCATGTTAGCAATGGCGGCTGACTGTATGCCAAGCAAAGTCAAATGCCAGCGGCTCAAGTGGCAAATGGGAAAATGCGCCAAAGCCGGTTGCGCAACATGTCGCGAGATATTAAAAGGATACTTAAAAAAAATTGTTGCTACTGCACGACTGCAGTGTACACTACACGCTGCAATAGTTCAGATGAAGTGAGGTTTTTATTATATAGTAAATAAAGTTTAACCCTTTGGTTCTCAAATTTTTCGATTTTTCAAAAAAAAAATGACTGAAGGTTGTTTGCGGTTAGAAGAAATGTTTGTTCGAAAAAAGTATTTAAAGTCAGTAAATTTCAAATCCTAGGCCTTAAGTGGATCACAAAAGGGTTAAGGTGTTATATGGAGAAACTTAATTAATTTATAAGTTTTTTTTTACGTATTTTTCAGTGAAAATCGAAGGTAAAATGACAGTCAATTTCAAATCTTAGGCCTTAAGTGGATCACAAAAGGGTTAAGGTGTTATATGGAGAAACTTAATTAATTTATAAGTTTTTTTTACGTATTTTTCAGTGAAAATCGAAGGTAAAATGACAGTCAATTTCAAATCTTAGGCCTTAAGTGGATCACAAAAGGGTTAAGGTGTTATATGGAGAAACTTAATTAATTTATAAGTTTTTTTTACGTATTTTTCAGTGAAAATCGAAGGTAAAATGACAGTCAATTTCAAATCTTAGGCCTTAAGTGGATCACAAAAGGGTTAAGGTGTTATATGGAGAAACTTAATTAATTTATAAGTTTTTTTTACGTATTTTTCAGTGAAAATCGAAGGTAAAATGACAGTAAATCTCAAATCTTAGGCCTTAAGTGGATCACAAAAGGGTTAAGGTGTTATATGGAGAAACTTAATTAATTTATAAGTTTTTTTTACGTATTTTTCAGTGAAAATCGAAGGTAAAATGACAGTCAATTTCAAATCTTAGGCCTTAAGTGGATCACAAAAGGGTTAAGGTGTTATATGGAGAAACTTAATTAATTTATAAGTTTTTTTTTACGTATTTTTCAGTGAAAATCGAAGGTAAAATATTTGGTTAAAACGTTTTTCAAAGGAAAAAATTCTCATATTTTGAAATATGCAGTCAACATTAAAACTGATTGTTGAAAAGAGTTTGTTTATTTAGTTGAAAAGAAACATGACTTTTTTATTGAAACAACTTTTATTCCAATATTTGTGGGCATATTTTTTGTTAAATAAATTTTCATGATTAGCGATTTTGAACCGAAAAAAAACGTCACAAGAAAGTGTTTTATTCAGACACTAATGGGTTAATGGGTCTAAAAATTAAAAAGTTCTTTAAATCAATTATAATTATCAATATTTATTATTTTTTAAAATTATTTTTTACTATTTTTTTATTATTTTTTACTACTTTTTTTAATTATTTTTTACTACTTTTTTGAGAATTAATCTCTGACATGGTCAAAACTGGATTAGGATTTTGTATTTTAACCCTTTCAATGCCACTTTTGACAATATGTTAGAAGATAGAAAATCAAAGGAAAATTTTTTTTATTGAACATTACCAAAAAAACATTCGTATCTCTAACAGTGACGCACGCAGTGGGGGTTTTGACTGTTCAAAGCCCCCAAATACAAAAAATGCTGGTACAAAATATGGTTTCGAATGGTATTAGGCTCAAAACTTTTACGCATTTCCGTCCCCCGCCCCCATCAAAATGAAATCCTTTGTGCGCCACTGATCTTTAACAATCATTACTGTGTAATGACTTCGAAAGTGAACTACGTTTGATATCACTAAGGACCCAATGGATACAATCAAGTCTATGTTTCTTATGTGTGTTCGGCTAGTTTTATCAATCCGTAGAATGACCCAATAAAAAATAAAAAAAAATTTATAAAAACCCCCGAAATTGCTATAGTGACCGCACGTAGGGTATTCTCACCGTATATCCTTGCAACATTCATCAGCAGCATTCAGCTATTTTTAGTTTTCTGCAGTCAGTGTTTTCTTTTGAATTTTCTGCATTTGCTGAGAAAAATTTAAAGAAAAATTTGTACAGCCACACACTTAGGGTGGAAGGACATTTGTCGAGCCGACAGTGCAGCGTAGAGGACTTGAAATTTTATGCTAATGAAAAACACAAACACCAGGCGAACTGTCGACTATCTAATTGGGGCAGCTTGTGTCAGTGTTTGTTTGCGTCTGGACAACAAATGTCGCAAGCGCAGCGGCACACAGCGCAAATAACTGCACCCGGCATGGTGTGTGTGTGTGTGTGTGTGTCAGTGCGCCTGCGCAAATGTCATGTTTGTCCGGCAAACATGGCAGCAGAAATATTCTATGTGTCGAGGCAATTTACATAATACTCGCATATAGCAGATGAAGGAAGTGGAGATTACTTACACAAATTCGAATGTATTTAAATCTGTTTTCAATTTATTTTTGTACGTGTGCCAGTTTTGAGTGCATTGTACAGAGTCAAGGTTATTGAAATATGCAGATGCACGCGCAACATTGGGGTTCGGCAGTTTGACAACTGAAACAGTTGCTGTGACAAAAAGATACCTACATACATATATACTATGTATTTGTTATACTTACATATACATATAGTACATGTATGTAAGTACATTTCTGTGAAAAATTTGGTGTTGAAGATGCAAAATTTTACATTCAGTTCAGTTTGTCTTGGAAAATATGCGCAAGAGAAAGAAGTTCTTTCAGTGTTTGAGTGCAGTTGTGCAGAGGGATGGTGAGAGAAGAAGTTAGTCTATAATTCCCCATCATAAATGTGTAAATTCTTACAAAGAAAAGTAAAAATATATGAAACTTGTTGGATATCTCGCTTATTACTGAACTGATGTTATTGATGAAGAGTATCCAATAAATCTATTAAGTTGCATTAGATCCCATTAGATCGTCGTTGTCGATCATTGTCACAGTAGACAAAATCCAACAGTTTGTTGTGTCTTTTAATTTTCAACCCCATTGCAACTTCGTAAGGAAGCCTAGTTCATGCAATAGTTCAATTCTTCTTCAATTTTCTCAAAACCCTTGACATAAAAGCGCAGAACAGGTGTTCCAAACGGCCTAAAAAGTATTTTTAGGTTTCTGTTACCTTTTCAGCTTTTACTGAAGCATTTTGTAGAGGTTACTAGATAGATAGATATATTACTAGATAGATAGATAGATAGATAGATAGATAGATAGATAGATAGATAGATAGATAGATAGATAGATAGATAGATAGATAGATAGATAGATAGATAGATAGATAGATAGATAGATAGATAGATAGATAGATAGATAGATAGATAGATAGATAGATAGATAGATAGATAGATAGATAGATAGATAGATAGATAGATAGATAGATAGATAGATAGATAGATAGATAGATAGATAGATAGATAGATAGATAGATAGATAGATAGATAGATAGATAGATAGATAGATAGATAGATAGATAGATAGATAGATAGATAGATAGATAGATAGATAGATAGATAGATAGATAGATAGATAGATAGATAGATAGATAGATAGATAGATAGATAGCTAGATAGATAGATAGATAGATAGATAGATAGATAGATAGATAGATAGATAGATAGATAGATAGATAGATAGATAGATAGATAGATAGATAGATAGATAGATAGATAGATAGATAGATAGATAGATAGATAGATAGATAGATAGATAGATAGATAGATAGATAGATAGATAGATAGATAGATAGATAGATAGATAGATAGATAGATAGATAGATAGATAGATAGATAGATAGATAGATAGATAGATAGATAGATAGATAGATAGATAGATAGATCGATCGATAGATAGATAGATAGATAGATAGATAGATAGATAGATAGATAGATAGATAGATAGATAGATAGATAGATAGATCGATAGATAGATAGATAGATAGATAGATAGATAGATAGATAGATAGATAGATAGATAGATAGATAGATAGATAGATAGATAGATAGATAGATAGATAGATAGATAGATAGATAGATAGATAGATAGATAGATAGATAGATAGATAGATAGATAGATAGATAGATAGATAGATAGATAGATAGATAGATAGATAGATAGATAGATAGATAGATAGATAGATAGATAGATAGATAGATAGATAGATAGATAGATAGATAGATAGATAGATAGATAGATAGATAGATAGATAGATAGATAGATAGATAGATAGATAGATAGATAGATAGATAGATAGATAGATAGATAGATAGATAGATAGATAGATAGATAGATAGATAGATAGATAGATAGATAGATAGATAGATAGATAGATAGATAGATAGATAGATAGATAGATAGATAGATAGATAGATAGATAGATAGATAGATAGATAGATAGATAGATAGATAGATAGATAGATAGATAGATAGATAGATAGATAGATAGATAGATAGATAGATAGATAGATAGATAGATAGATAGATAGATAGATAGATAGATAGATCAGTGTTGCCAGATCAGGAGATTTCCTCCTAGATTTAGGAGATTCTTGGCCTTTCAGGAGAATTTTTAGGATCAAGAATTGTTTGGGAGTAAGTTTAGGAGAACGTTTAGGAGATTGATATTTCAGGTTAGGGGGTTTTTCGGATCCTTAGTGGATTTTTGGGAATTTTTTGGATAACGAATTCTGATGTATTGGGAAACCTTGCAACAAAATAAATTTTTGGCAACTATTTTAATAGCCAAAGCACCCTAAAAATTTGTGAGCTCGTTCCATCTCGTTCTCACTTATTTCTGTTACAATGAAATCGCGCCAAAAATGTTACGTTTTATTTAATTCATTTGTTATATGTTTGGTTTTTGTTAAGTTTTTGTTGTTAAACTGAAGATGAATAAAAAAGGCTGCAATAAAGAAAAATTATATGATGGTATATATTTTTATTTTTTATGAGAACTTTAATTCGCAAATGACGCAAATTATAAAAAAAACGTTGGAGATTTTTCTAACTTTTGGGAGGAAATTTCAATATTTTTTTTAAGATTTAGGAGAAAACCATTTCAGGTATCTGGCAACACTAAGATAGATAGACCCCAAGCTCTGAACCAGTTGCAGTTCCTTCTACAATAAACTAAAAATAATATTTGACACATTTCTCATAAAACTCAACTAAAATTGCTGTTTTTCATAAAATTAGAAAATTTATGCGTTGCTTTAATTTGCATTTTTCATGTTGCCTCGCATTGAGTGTCGGTATTGATCGTTAAGGGATTGAACCAGAAAAGCAACAACCGCACAAATAACACAACACAAGACGTTCCAAATTCAACAAAAATCTCAGTTTGGGCAGACCACTTGTAGAGCAGACGGCGAGCTGGCGGGAAGACGTCTCAAAGCAAAGCCAAGCAGCCAAACTTTTGCATAGACAGCAGCCGCTGATCGTTGGTCGCCCGTTGTCCGTAATGCGACTGGCAGCTAGGCTAATGAACCGCATGAAATTCAAATTTCAATTCAAATTTTAATTCAAATTTTTTCCTGTTCGCTTTGTCATGGTGGCCATTAAAAATGCAGCACGTTTTTTTTTCCAAATTTGTATGTTTTTATTTTGCCTACTGACTTTTGCTTTTGGGCTTTTTTACGATCACAAATATTTTTTCAACTGCTTGTGTGTGTGCGAGAATGTGTCGAGAATCGTAACGACGGGCGGAAGGGCGCATTTATGGGTTCAAATGCAAAGGTCAATGCAACAGGTTGTTTGCCTCGGCCTACGCCACGACGCGCCGCTCGAGGCTGCACTCGACCAGCGTTGCCTTGAGTCGAGTTGAATTGCATTGCCAGTTGTGGTGTTTTCAAAAGCCAGATTTGAATGTGATGATTTTGTTTTTGTTGGTTTGGTACATTTAAATTTGACATTGACAAAGCGCAGCGATGCCATTGCAAACCGCTGCACATTGAAAATGCAACGAAGGGTAGCAACAACAATTGTCAATCGACTGTTGAGGGTCGACCGACGCGTCGCTTATTAATGAGCGGCAATTAATTGAAAACTATTTCGGCGCGCAGAAAACAACCAAAATGCCATGCAATCGAGCAAACATCAAAATTGTCAAACAACTGTCAAATGAGTCAAATTAATCAACACAAAAGTGACAGTAACAACAGCCGAAAGCGAGAGCCAAGCCACGCTCGGCCTTTTCAGCTCTTTGAGTTTTCGTTAAGAAAACACAAAGATCGATTCTTGGGCTTCTGTTGCCAGCTACCAGCCACTTGTCAAAATAAAGAAACGAACGCACTGACACTCGGCGCGGCTTTGTCTATGGCAAACAGTAAAACGTGACTGTGAGCAAAGCGCAAACTGCGTCCGGGTGAGATGCATTGTCCGGACGCTGGCGAGAACACACAGGTCGCAGCGAGCACTTGTCAGCACAATGGAAACGACTGCAACAAACGGCACCGGAACAGCCGAGTTCGCACAGTTGGCCAGAATTAACACAACGTCAGATAAGGTTTTCAAATGCCTTGGAAATATTTCTGGTCAAACATTGGCGGTATTCATGGCATGCGGTGAATAAATTGAGAATAGTGAACAACTTTTGCGATCGTGCAGTCGCAAATAAACAGCTGATTTTAGTTCGAAATTCATTTTGCAGAAATATTTTCAAGTTTTTTTTTGGGAGTTAAAAATGTAAAATATTGGGCGGCTAAGCAAATGCGGTTCATTGTGACAGTTCGAATTGCCACAGTTTGAAAATAACGATAATTATTTTACATGTTTTTTATATGTTTTTAATTCTTAACTTTTTAGTTTCAAATTTTTGGTTTTAATTAAAAAAATTTTGAAAAGTATTAATCTATCAATCAATTTTTTTTATCAACAATTCTAAATAAATAAATAAATACTTTCAAACATTTTTTTAATTAAAACCAAAAATTTTAAACTAAAAAGTTAAGAATAAAAACCGCCTTGATAAAATGAAAAAAAATTATTTTTTATTTTAACAATAAACAATAAAAAAATTGGTTTTGAAATTAAAAATTAAAATAAATTTAATTAAAATTTAAAATTTTAATTAAAATTTTAATTAAAATTAATTTTAAAAATTAAACATTTAAACTTGTCAGCAAAGTCGTCTCAATTCTGAAGTATAGGGATGAGTCATTAATCCTTTCGCTACAGGTTTTTACTGGGGAAATTTTAACAATAAACAATAAAAAAATTGGTGTTTTAAATTAAAAATGAAAATAAATTTAATTAAAATTTAAAATTTAAATTAAAATTTTAATTCAAATTAATTTTAAAAATTAAACACTATAAAATAATAGCTATGACATCTGTGGTCATAAGCTAAGTAGTTTGTTTACTTAAGCTATTTTAAAAATTAAATTTCTTTGTTTAAAAGTAGTTATGTGCTGTAGGGAAAATTGCAATGCTTTCTAGAAAGGTTTTAAAAAATTATTCAAAAAATATCTTACAAAATCAGCTTTAACCAACCATAATGCCCACCTAACCACAAACGGGTTAAAGCAAATGTTTTCTATTTATTTTTCAACACTTTATTCTCATTGCTGCGTCTCATTTCGCGCTACGTCAACAATCAAATGTTGAAAGAACCAACTTCACATTTGTGTTTATGTTTTTTCTTCTTCTTTTTCTTTTCTACAATTATTTTGATGGATGGCTAGAATTTCCCAAATTTCATTTACTGCGTGTTTATTTAAAATGTTAACAGTTTCTTGTTGGCATTTGGCTGTTGCCATTTTCAAATAGCCACAGTTGAAAACTATTTTTTTTTTTTTGAACAAGCCTGACTGGCAGCCAATCTATAAAATTTCTAGCGCCAACGTATTAAAAAGAGTTGAAAAATTTTATAAAAATTTTTGCATTTTGAAATTTTTCAAGAGACAATCCTAACAACGAATAAACCAGAAACAGAATCTTTTTAGTTTGGACAGAATCGGAGATGATGTCTAAGTATGCAAGAATCATGAAATAAAATCATTGCAATAATTTTAAGAAAATAAGAGAAAGAATGAAGTCATTGTCTGCCATGACTGATTGCTGGATCTCTGACTTAACTTGGCTTTATGATGTCAGGGTAGACAAGAAAGCTACAAATCTTTCATGGACTTAGTCCATTCGGACCATTCTACTATCAAGCTTGGCTTACACCAACCGTATTCAGCACCGCTGAAGCTGTAAGAATGAAGGAAAAGTAGAGTCTCAGTAAATGTCCTGAATTTCAAAACCAAAAAATCTCGTTTTTGCTGAAAAATATAAAGTTTTCTCATAGCAGTCACTCAATCGGATCATTACTGCTTGAACAGAATGCAATACCACAGCCACAAGCGATGTGGCAGCCACATTAGCTGATCACGATGTGTGTCGCCACACTCGAAAGTTATGAACACAATGCTGTAGCAAGCGAATACCAGAAGTTTTGAAAGTTTGATTGTCATTTGTAAGTTTTTTTCGTCGAATTTTTGAGTTAAATGTTAAAATGTGTTAAATTGTTCATGTTAAAATTAAGTTAATCCTTGCCAGAGCCACAGCTACGCATTGTTCGCATTGTTCTCATACAAATTCATATATTTCAACTTTTGACAGCCACAGCTACAGCCACAGCTACGACATTCTGTTCAGGCAGTTAAACTGATCGCTAGGGGCATACGATTGTCAAGGAGCAGTGGCGGATTCAGGGGGATTTGGGGTTAACCCCCGCCCCCCCCCGAAACAATAGGATCGACTTTAAAACTACATACAAATTAAAAGGCATTTTTAGGCATTTTATGAATATTAAAAAATTACTTTTGGAAAGCCCCCGAAATATTTTTCTGAATCCGTCCCTGGTAACCTTCACTCTGTACATGGTTTTTACACCCTAATCCCGTGCAATGGGAACTGAGTTCCCCATTTTTGAACCTCGTAATTTTTGTGTCCGTGATTTAGAACTTGTGTGGTTCGGAACTTGGATAAGTTTTGCTTACAAAATGTATTGGTATAAATAGCAGGGTCATTTATTCCCCAAAGCACAACAAAAAGTTTGTATGCAATATATGGATATACTGGCCCAATCACACTTAAAAAAAAATAACTGCTTATGTTTTTAGAATCCTTTCATCAATAGCTGACCAATGATATATCCTTCAGAAGGAAATACCTTCACAAATTCATATTTTCTGTGGCTATGGGGAACTGTATACCCCATGCACAGAGTGAAGGTTAAGGAGCGATGAACTTGGCACATTGGCACTAAATGTTCTATGTATACAGATTTTTTTATTGAAAATCAATCTATCAATCAATCAATAGTTACTTTGTTGTTTTTTTTCGCGAACAAGGTAGGACGGCCTATTTAGTTTTGATTCACTATAAAGATTTATAACGTCCTAGCAAAATATTCATCCGAAAAATATACTACGAAAAACTTGTCAGCAAAGTCGTCTCAATTCTGAAGTATAGGGATGAGTCATTAACGAGCAGAAGAAAGCTGCTGTCTGAAGGCCTCGTTATATGCAACAAATGGAGACTCAATTTCGAAGTCTACTTGGTTCATTAACAACTAGAAAATTAAGTTTGAATTCTGAAACGTACTTAATTGCTGCCTGAACGCCTAATAATCGGCAACAATTTAAGTAAGTTCTTTACCCTTTCCGGAAATTTGTGCGACATATCGTATATTCCAAATCATAATTTTCTAAGAGTTTTCATTTGACAGCCAATGCGTTTTTTATAAAACAGTTTTTTAATTTTTACCATCGTTCTGTTTAAAAACAAAAAATTATAGTTGTCGTTTATGGAACATTAGATAAGTCGCCACAATTTACTGAGCTGTAATTCTCAACTAAAACGATGTTTTCGATATTTTATTGCTAAAAATATTTAAAAAAAAATATTTTTAAAGACGAATTTTTAATTCAAGAAATGCATAAATTGGCTGTATTAATATAGTTAACTAGCAGGGTAAATTTTAAGTCAATGGGCCCAATAAATCAAGTTTCTCTTAACCCTTTGTTGACCCCGTTACATTTTTATGAAAAAATACTTGACTTGATTTATTTCTCATTTAAAGTGCTTTCACCAAATTCGAAGTTAAAAGACCTTTACAATTTTGTTTCTCCATACAAACTTTTAAGCCATTATTGACTCTGTTAGATTTTGATTTTCGAAAAAAAAAAATTAAAAACACCTGTCGAATTATTTCACATTCGAAGTTCATAAAGTGTGAAGTCAAAAGGCGTAACAAATCATCATGGGCGTACCTAGGTATGGGTAGGGGAGGGCACTTCCCCCCCAAAAAACCAAAATTGTATATATTTTTTTCGAATTCTATATTTTGAATTTTGAAATGTAGCTATGTCTTGTCCTCCTCAATTTATCCCTGGTTACGCCCATGCAATTCATGCTTCTTCATACCAACTCTTAACCCTTGGTTCTACCCCTTAGATTTTGATTTTTCAAAAAAATTAAAACATTTGTCTAATTATTTCTGTTTTCAAGTATATTCACACACTTTGAAGTCAATAGGCCCATTGGTTTATGTTTTTTCGTAGTCTTCGCGTATACGAACCATAACCCATTGTTGAGCCGCCAGATTTGGATTATCGAAAAATTGAAAAATACATGTCAAATAATTTTTGACTCAGAGTATTTTCACCAAGTTTGACAAAATAAGTCTATTAAATCACAGTTTTTCATACAACACTTTAAGCCCCTTTAGACCGCGAATTGAAAAAATAACGTTTTAGCGAAAATTTATTTTCTTAAAATTACCTATTCAAATTTCATGTCTGTAGCTTCAGTGGTTTGGGCTGGGCGATGATGAATTAGTCAGTCAATCAGTCCGTCAGATCAAACAAATACAGTTTGTCAAGTAAATGTTTGCAAACTTAAAAAAGGTAGAAACATTATTTTGAAAAGCTTATAAATATAACAGAAATTGCAATATTTTGAAATTTTTTTAAGATATAGATTAATAGTAATGTCTATTAGATACGCGAAAACAGTGTAAAAAATCAAAAAAAGGAAATGAAGCTATACTTCAAACTGTCAAAAAATTCGTCTTCTTTCAAAACCAAGATTGCATTGAAAATTTGGCGCCGTACAGTTCCGAACAGTTTCACGAGATACATCAGTTCCGCATTTTATTTTTATATCCAAAGCCATTTCCCTTATTGAGATACGGGGGTTTTCACGAACTTTCCGGATGATTTTTCTTTCTTCTCTGTCAGACAGTTTACTGGGTCGTCGAGGAGATCAGTTCGCTCTTCAATATGCGAATCAAATAGACATTACTTTGATACTATATGAGACTGAAATATTCAATTAATCTATATTTTTCAAATAATTTCAAAATATTGCAATTTCTGTTATATTATAAGCTTTTCAAAATAATTTTCTAACTTCTCTAAATTTGCAAACATTTACTTGACAAAATGTATATGTTTGTAGATATAGTTACCATATTTCATACAAAAAATTAATTCTTCATAAGAATGTCTGAAGTATTTGTTTTCAACTACACCTTTTCAAGTTGTACATCAGAAAATTCAACTTGTATTTCGGCGTTTAAAATTGTATTTCAGCGTTCAAAATTGTATTTAAGATTTTCAAATTGTATTTCAGATTTTCAAATTGTATTTCAGATTTTCAAATTGAATTTCGGATTTTTCAAATTGTATTTCAGATTTTTCAAATTGAATTTCAGATTTTTCAAATTGTATTTCAGATTTTCAAATTGAATTTCACATTTTTCAGATTGTATTTCAGATTTTCAAATTGTATTTCAGATTTGTAAAATTATATTTCAGATTTTCAAATTGAATTTCAGATTTTCAAATTGTATTTCAGATTTTCAAATTGAATTTCAGATTTTTCAAATTGTATTCCAGATTTTCAAATTGAATTTCAGATTTTCAAATTGTATTTCAGATTTTCAAATTGAATTTCACATTTTTCAAATTGTATTTCAGATTTTCAAATTGAATTTCAGATTTTCAAATTGAATTTCAGATTTTTGAAATTGTATTTCAGATTTTTAAATTGAATTTCAGATTTTCAAATTGTATTTCAGATTTGTAAAATATGAAATTAAATTAAAAACGCTGAAATATAATTTGAATTTTCTGATATACAACATGAAAAGGTGTTTCAGGTCAGCGTTTAAAATTGTATTTCGGCGTTTAAAATTGTATTTCGGATTTTTCAAATTGTATTTCAGATTTTCAAATTGTATTTCAGATTTTCAAATTGTATTTCAGATTTTCAAATTGTATTTCATTGAATTTCAGATTTTTCAAATTTTATTTCAGATTTGTAAAATATGAAATTCAATTTTAAACGCTGAAATACAATTTGAATTTTCTGATATACAACTTAAAAAGGTGTAGTTGACAAATCAGTTTAGTTCAATATTGCACTGATCCCGACTACACTGGAAAGCCGAGAAAAACAAGCAACTTGAACCAAAGATGTCCGCTGGTGGACTGCTAACGAATACAAGAAATTTAATCAATTAATATTAAATTGCTACAACATACAATATAACAACATCAGCAACAACAAAGTAAGCAACCAAAAAAATCGCAGTTGCTCGCGCAGCCATCGTGACTGGCGTTGCAAGTAGCATAATTAATTCTACTGAAAAATAGCAACAATAACAATAAAAACAACAAAAAAAGCTAGTCATACCGACAAAATTGCATTGACTATGCCCAACGTGCCGCGCCAACGCACGTGCAACGCGCACGCAAAGCAACAAAAATAACTAAAAAAAAAACCAAAACTGACTGAGCAACACAAAATGGAGTCGCCATTTTTTTCACACAACACAGCAAAAGCGAGCTGCGCACAAATGCAACAACACACATGCAGCCGACAGTACAGCGAGCGCCAAAGCAAAGCGGCAGCGTGCAGGCGTCACCGGCAGCGCGAATTGCCGGCGAAACAGATACAAATACAAATACAACAGACACCGCCACGGACAAAGCGTGCAGCGTGCAATGTGCGACGTGGAGTGGGGAGCGCGGACTGAGCGGACGCCATAAAGCAACGCACCGACGCACAGTGGGGTAATATATAAGTAAAGTGCCCATTAATTGAAAAACGAAAAATAAAGATACAAATATGTTTTTGGTACCGGGTTAAAGTGGATAAAATTCTGCATCACTGTGTGAAAAAGTTGTTGCAAAATAGTTAATTGTTTTCCCGCAAAGCACTCTGAAAGTTGACATTTATTTTCAGTTTTTGTGCGAACAGTGATAAACGCGTTTTTTCCTTTACTTCAAAACGATTTCTTTTTGTGAATTTCAAAAAGTATTTAAAAATTAATTATGCAACCTTCATGTTTAGGTATTTTAGTAATGCAGTGTGAATTTTGGTTTGTTAAAAAATATTTATAAGTATTTTATTTGAATTTTTGCTTAAAAGCTTAATAACACTGTGCGTGAAATTTGCCCTCAAAAATTTAGACATGGGGGGACCTACTGGGTGAGTTTTCAATAGGTATACTGAGTTGAGATCCACTAGCCGTTTGGCTGGATTGGCTCTAGTTTAAGAGAAATCCGTCTTTGAAGTTTGCTCATTTTAGTCGGGTTTGTCGCTTAAGTAGGTCCTAAATCGTTTCGAATATCGCTTTACTGTCTTCGGCAAGTTTGTAGATATTTTAACGACCAACAAATTTGCCTCAGACACCAATCCAAAAAAAATACATTCAAACTGTGTAATTGCGATATGTTCATTTTTTTGCGCAGCGCTACGTGGCGTATGAGTGTCATTTAATTATAATTAACACTCACATAATTGACACTCATATTGGTGTCTTAAGCAAATGTGTTGGTCGTTAAAATATCTACAAACTTGCCGAAGACAGTAAAGCGATATTCGGAACGATTTAGGACCTATTAGCATTTAAACGTTCGAAGACTTAAGCGACAAACTTGACGAAACTTACCAAACTTCAAAGTCGGATTTCTCATAAACTAGAGCCAATCTTACAAAACGGCTGGTGGATTTCAACTCAGTATACCTATAGGAAACTCACCCAGTAGGTCCCCCCATGTCTAAATTTTGGACTTGCACAGTGTAATTATTCAATTTTGGACCTTTTCATAGACATATAGTTGTGAGTCTTGTGAGATCGAGCAAAACTATTTTCATTAGCGTATAGCTTAGATATTTCAGTAACATTTTATGAAAAAAAAAGTTGCGCGAATGTTGCGCACTTTTCCAGCATTTCCAATTTTGTGTGCGAACTCATGGGCCAAATGGGCCTTGTATGAGAACAAATAGAAATGTGCAAAATACATTTTTTTTTTAATTATTTATTTTTTAGATGAAAACAAATAAGCAAAAGGTTGTTATTGTTGTTTTTATTGTTTTTCAAAATGCAGAAATACCTGCATCACTGCACACTACTCGACAAAAAATGGGTTCATCGCTCCTAAAAACAAACGTATTTTTTAGACTAATCTTCGGCTGCTGAACACGAAACTGAAAATCAAACCATTTTCTTATTCCCTCCTATCCCTCTTATTTCAGTTATGAGCACATATCCAAATGATGAGATTTGGGGAAGTTACTGACGATGAAAGTTGTAAAAAATTGAATTTTTCGACCATTTTCAAAAATCATAAATTTTCGAATACTTTCTTTATAGATAAAATAAATGAGCTCCTCTTATTTTAAAATCTAAGATGAAAGACATATTATTTTAGCAAATATTAAGCCTAACATCAATAGAATTGAAAGAAAAATGACAAAGTTATGATGCACGGAGTGAAAACACCAACTTTTCATTTATTACACCGTGCGAAAAAATTTTTTAATTTTTCCGAGACCCATCCAAATGTTGATATAGACGTAAAACTTGAGGTAATTTATAGTATCTTGGCATAGTCAGTTTTTCATTTTCTGATCCAAAAACCTTCTTAAAGGACTTTACAATTTTAAGGATATACACATTTCAAATTTTTTGTAAATATCTGCGGTTGTGCAATGATGAAGATATGGGTATCAAATGAAAGAGAAAAATTGTCTACTTTTAACTAAATTTTCTATTTTTAACTTTCAGGACCAAAATATGTCAGGTATGCAAAACATAAATGTTTTGGATCCCAGTCTGTAGATTCATACATCTACATTTTTTCTATTTCAAAGTTTGGCCGGATGGTTGGTTTACGAGATATGTGCTCATAACTGAAATGTGTTTTTCGAAAATTTTTCGAAAACGCTTCTTAAGAAAATTTTTTGATTTTCAGTTTCGTGTTCAGCAGCCGAAGATTGGTCTAAAAAATACTTTTATTTTTAGGGGCATTTTTCGTGTTGAGTAGCGTAATAGAAATCGATGTAGACTTGAATACAAACATTCATACCATTTTATGGTTGTTTCTAGTGAACATCAAATCGAAATAGAAAAAATTCGCAGCTATAGATTAAAATGTAAAATTTTAAATATTTTTAAAAATGCTATTCCTGGTAAAATATCCCACAATTTTCCACAAATAGTTTTTGTATCGACCGCAAATCATATCGCATGCTTTATTGCCAATTGGCCAACCTTGGGAAGAAGCTCGGAATAACGATTTCAAGTATTGCAGGAAGAATTTTTTACGAAAGTGAACTGAGAAAATACCATTGAAAAAATGTTTAATAGTTTTTTTTTTAAATTCTGATGCCATTGTATCAAGTATGAGAAAATTGCCACAAAAAAGTGCATCGTATATGTATTATACCCAAAGTTGCTAACTATGGAGTTGATACTAATGAGGAATGATGATAATGGTGATGGTGAGGCTTATAATGATGATGATGAAGATTATAACAATGATAATCATCATCATAATGATGATATTGAATTGGCTGCAAGAGGTGGCGATGAAATGTTTCCATTAAACTGTTCAACTTAACTTTCATTAGAAATGTGCAAAATTTGTCTTTTGAAACTATTTTAGTTTTATGCCGTTTTTTAAAAAAAAATCCACTGAAGTATACCCAAAAACATTTGTTTTTACTTTCTAATGTTCGATTAACTAAACCTAATAGTTATTTCAAAAAAAGCCTGGGTTAATTAATCGGCATTTTCGGCATCAATTAGCCCACTGTGCGACGCGACGCCGAATCGCTGGCGAACGGCCAAGAGGGCAACGGCACGATCGCGACGCTCGCAACGAACGTGTCGCCATGGCTGTCCTACACCAACACATTTTACATTTTTTTTTGTTATTTTTTTTATAATTTGTTTTCGTTTATTTGCTTTGGCCGCGTATTTTCGCTGCCTTTTTGGTGATTTTTCTCTTAACTTGAATTTTGTTGCACATTCGAAAATAGAAAAGCAAACGGCACAAAGGCGTTGCCCCAACAGTGCCGCAGGCAGTGAAATTTATTTTATATCTCAACGTTTCTTTTTTTTGTTTCTTATGTTTTGAGAAGAAGAATGTGACGTTGTGTCTGTATCGGCGCTTTGAAACGCAAAGAGTTAATTTTAATGGCTAATTGTGCGCTGCAGTCGACCGCACAGTCGAAAGAGTTCGGCGCCGAGTGCAGTGGCAACAAACTCGTCGGCGCGCCGCAAAGGTCATAACTTTTTCTTTTACCATTCGACCACTTCTTCTTTTCGTTTGTACTCTAATTGCACGAATTAGTGATGGTCACTTCATTTATTACATTTTAATACACATTCGAATTGAAAGCGAAAGGCAAACCAAAACAATTGCAGACTTTTGATGGGAGAAGGAGAAACCAAAGAGCAACAGAAAGAGAGAGAATTGAATTGAGTTGAATTTTGAGTAAAATCAATTTTTGATTAATGTAAAATTTACTAACCAATTATGTAGATAATTGTTTTTATTATTTGCTTGCAAATATATGAACACCCTGAAGGTATGCTTTAAAAAAACATTGTTACGGATGTGGATGTGTAACCTTTGTTAACCTGCGCCCAGTGGCGGTCAAAGCACGAAGTTTATGAGGCAAATGCCTAGGGCGGCCTATTACGAGGGGCGGCAAAATTTGCAAGCGAATCGATCAAGTTTGTAGAAAAAATTTTGTGAAGAAAAAAATATTTGAAATGGGCGCCAAATTTCAGAAAAACATTGTCTTTAAGTTGCATTCATATAAACATTCCCACATGTTATTATAATTTTGAATATCGATCGATTTGTATGAAAAAATTTAATTTATACAGATCAGACGTGGTTGATAATTTTCGTAAAATTTAGGGACGGCACTCTAACAATTTGCCTCGGGTGGCATATAAACTTTGTCCGCCACCGCCAGAGCCTAAGTTTTTTCACAAAGTTTTTGATTTTTGTCAGAGTCACTAATCAGTCACCTATCCAGTCACCAGTCCAGAAGCTCCGGACTGCGTTCAAAACTGCAATTCAGTTTATTGAGGACAGTATGGCAGCTCTAATGACTCCTTGGAGTATCGTCAAAGCTTGGTATGCGTTGACTTATTCGACAGATATTTTTTTAAAACTGTTCAGAGGAGATGAACAATCTGATGCCATCACTCCATGTATTCTCATAAGCAATTCGTTCAAACATAGGTTCCAAGGTGACGTTCCAGCGCAATACGCACTACAGAGGGAGAGAGTTTCTGGTCCTTACTGAGCATGGAATAGTGGAATGGCTTCCCTGCGGGATTTTCCCTCAGCGCCAAAGAACTCAAGTGCCCTGCTTTATTCATTTGTCTCCTAACCTCCAAATCGATAGATTAGATTAGAAAACACTACATTACATTACATTACATTACTTTACTTTACTTTACTTTACTTTACATTACATTACATTACATTACATTACATTACATTACATTACATTACAATACATTACATTACATTGCAATACATTACATTACATTACATTACATTACATTACATTACAATACATTACATTACATTACATTGGATTAGATTCGATTAGATTAGATTAGATTAGATTAGATTAGATTAGATTAGATTAGATTAGATTAGATTAGATTAGATTAGATTAGATTAGATTAGATTAGATTAGATTAGATTAGATTAGATTAGATTAGATTAGATTAGATTAGATTAGATTAGATTAGATTAGATTAGATTAGATTAGATTAGATTAGATTAGATTAGATTAGATTAGATTAGATTAGATTAGATTAGATTAGATTAGATTAGATTAGATTAGATTAGATTAGATTAGATTAGATTAGATTAGATTAGATTAGATTAGATTAGATTAGATTAGATTAGATTAGATTAGATTAGATTAGATTAGATTAGATTAGATTAGATTAGATTAGATTAGATTAGATTAGATTAGATTAGATTAGATTAGATTAGATTAGATTAGATTAGATTAGATTAGATTAGATTAGATTAGATTAGATTAGATTAGATTAGATTAGATTAGATTAGATTAGATTAGATTAGATTAGATTAGATTAGATTAGATTAGATTAGATTAGATTAGATTAGATTAGATTAGATTAGATTAGATTAGATTAGATTAGATTAGATTAGATTAGATTAGATTAGATTAGATTAGATTAGATTAGATTAGATTAGATTAGATTAGATTAGATTAGATCGAGTATTTCACATCGGTAATCGCACAATAAAATTTGAAATTCAAGTCAAGTAGTTGAAAGAAGTCAAGTGAAATGAAAATAGTGTCTCACGCTCCTTTTTAATACTTAAAGCATTACACTGCGTAAGATGAAAACACAATCCTTTTGAAACTATTACATCCTGTCAAAAGTAAAAATGAAAGACATTAATAAGTTGATGGAAGAAAATCTCAAGAAATCAACTACAACCCCACACCATTTCCCCATCTAATACAGCAACCAACTCGCTCCAACCTTAAAGGATTTTCATCATAAAATTACCTACACATTCGTTTATGGGTTTTTCGCGCCACATAAAATAAACACCTGCACTTGTTACTTTTTCTCGCAGCAGCACGAAACGAGGGACGATTTATAAAATGCACAAAAACGACAGGACAAAAGGCAACAAAATTCACCAAAGGCCCAAAATCAAAGATCAACAGTTCAATAACCGAACGAACAATGCAATGTTGCAACACCTTCAGTGCGGCAGCATGTGCAACATACAAACACACACATGCACACACACACGAAACAGAAACGCCAACATAGCCAAATTACAGCATACAGTGCAAGGAGCCTTAACAAAGGATACGAGCAGCGGCAGACGGGAGACACATGCAACCGTGTGGCGGGCATGCGTACGAAAAAATCTAACGTAAGTACAGACGTGTGCATTGCGCTGTATAAAAATTATAGCAAGGAAAATATAAATGAAAATGATTGTACTATGAGAAAAGTGGCTTTTTGATTGGAAAATTGATTTGGGGGAGAAAATCTATAAAGGTAGCTGAGTGCACGCATGTTACAGGACATGCGTGGGAAAATTAAATTGAACCACGAATACGCATTGCAGGTGCAGAGTATGTGGGGAAGGGTATCGTAAGGAGAGAAGTGAGTACACGCAACTGGCACTAATATGAAATTATGCCAACAGCTGTTGGCTCCAATGTGAATGTAAAATTTTAACTATGGAAAAACTATCAGAAGAGTGGAGAAGAGCATAGAAGATATCCAAAGCGAGCACCAATGAACCCTTTAGACAAGTTGGAGAAATAATGCAATTTAGAAGCTTCTCTTTAAGCTCGATTTGTGTATGTTTTCGTTGAGAACTGGCCATAACAACCCGTCAGTTGATCACACCAAGTGGTGATAGGCCGTCCTCAGCTTGATCCTTCCATCGGAAAGACGATCTCCCTCTTCGCCGTCGAACTCCAACTACCGCAAACGCCGAACACCTTTTTCGTATTCAATAGCCGAAGATTTTGTGCAGAATAAAATAAAAAAGATTGCTGGCTCCCGAGTTATGTAACCCAACATAACTTTTTCTCTGGTTACTACAGACTGAACAAGGAATTTTAAGTAATCTCCAGACAGAAAAATTATAATTAGGAACAAGTATAGGAGTTACTCTCCCCACTTCAGCTAAAACAAAATTTTTAAATCACCGTTGCCCGCCCCTTTTTTTTACTGATTTTAATGGTATAAACAATTTTTGGTGCAAATATACCTATATTACAGATGTAATGAGAGGTCAGAGGTCAAACTTTTTCAACAAACAATATATCAAATTAAAGGTATTTGTACGCTCCTTATAAGTTATGTATTTTTAAATATGGTTAATTACACATCTTTTTTGGAAAAAAATCGGTTTTCATAAAAAATAGGGGTGATTTATTTTTAAAGTTAATTTTCTCAAAACCTATACTCATTTTATGTATAAATATGCACATCAAACGAAAGGGGGTTTTATTACCTTTACAGTGGTGTCCTTCTTTTTCAAACCGCAAGCATATTTTACAAAATTTAGGCTTTTGAATTTTTTGAAAATTTGACCTCTTATTACAACAGTAATATACATATATTTGCACCAAAAATTGTGTAAATATTGAAATATTTCTAATATTTTTTATCTGAACGTAACTCATAACCCAATCTATCTATCCTACGATTACTTTATCGAACATAACCTAACCTAGCTAAATGCTCGTTCATTGAATCAATACCGTCAAATGTTCCCCCTCATCTTCAGCTCCAGTTCCACACAACCAAATTCCTATTCTAGAAATATTAGTTTTCTTCTTTGAGTTTACGCAACTGTTGCATTGTCATTGCGACTATTCCCTCCTTTTCCATGTATTTGTATCCATTTTCCAGACAGCGCACCAAATGTTTGTCTTCAATTAAGAATTTCCTTCATTCGTTCAAAGTGTAGCCAACTTGTCCAACTTTTCCCATGACTTTCTGAGCTGTAAACCTGCTCACCTCTGCTGCGACCTCAATCTCAGCCAATTTTGCGCCTCTGTTGGCGCTGCCGCTGAGACAAGTTGTCACCGTCGCACAGCACCAACACCTTCGGCGTCCTTGGCAGCGTTTCAACATCGTCGCAGTCGTCCTCATCATAGTCGTCACATGTTGTCTTTTGTCCTTCACGGCACGTCCTCTTTTGCTTTCGATTTGTGTCGTTTGTGTCACACAATGTCATTGTTTTCATGCGCCTTCTTCTTCTTCTTATCTTCGGTCCTTGTCACTGATCTTCAGGCGTTTCTTTTCACGGTTTCACAGTTGTTGTTGCTGCTGTTTTTGTTTGTGGATTCCGCTGTGCTTTTGTGTCAATATTGTCGATTTATTGGATTTGCAGTTTTATGAGGAGTTTTTGTAGGATTTATTTGCCTTTTCTCTTCTCTGTATTTTGGTCCTAACGAAAATCTACTCAATCTTCTTCAGTGCATTGTTGCGGTTTGCTACTCGGGTGTGTGCTGTGATTTTTCTCACTAATTGTTTGGCAATTTCAAGCACAACATGTGTTTACAATCATTATCCTCTAATTATCCTTCGAAGCTATTGAAAAGCGAAATGATGCTAAAAATTTAGTGTCAACTTGAGTTGAAAGTGAAATTTTTGTAAGCATGTACAACATAAAGTTGTGAGAATCAATGATTAAAACTAGAATGCCGAACTAGGCCAATCTTCCTTAACACTAGAAATACCATTGCGGTCACTTTGATGGTTTTTCATTTTTAAATATCTGTATTTTCCTTAACATCAACTTTTGCTTTGATTTTTTTAATTTTTTTATCGGGTTTTACAATTAGTTCTACAATTAGGGTTCAACAATTACAATTAGCCAAATCCGATGTGTACTTTTCGAGATATCAGCAGTCTTTCTAGGGTTAAATGCCCCTAAACAATATTAAGACACTATTTTAGTTAAATAATATTTAAAAGTTTTTATTGAATTAAGTTGCCCTTAAAAATAGTAAAATTCACGGAAGATTTTCTTACAGAAAACCACGCAAAAAAATAATAAAAAACTTATTGGTGTCATTCTGACTCCTTTGGGCATTCTGTGTTAATACGTTGGACCACAAGTCAGAGGACCATAGATTCAAATCGGTACTCAATCTACACCGGATTTGTCACTATTCGGTTCGGCTAGTAGACTTCGACTCCTGGGATTTTCATTCAGAGACAAATTTTGCAAGGATTTAAGGAAATTCGGGCGGTTATAGACGGCTTCAGGGCTTGCAACGTTGAGGGCATCCACTTTCTTAACCTGTGATATCACAACGGGACTACAGTCGAGTCCGTTTAGCTGCAAGTCGGCAAGTTTTTCAGCCTTTTAGTTGCAGTTAGCCGATGTTTTCAATTAAGTGAACTCCGGTTAAGTGAAATTATTTCAATGCAACGTACTTCGAATGAATGAAAAAATGAATTAATTAATGAAAAATTATTCTATTTCCGAATTTTCGAATGTCGTTGTAATTTAAAAAGCAAACAGCGCCATCTAACGAAAACAGCTAATCCACTTGTCAGAAATATAATAATACAGCCAAATAATAAATTTGGCAAAAAATTGTTTTACTTAGGCGGAGTTGAAATATTGTCCTGGACGCAAAATATTCTTTCACTTAACCGAATTTTTCAGTTAAGCGAAGTCTCAGTTGAACGAACTAATTTTCAGGAAAAATACCAAATAAAAATGGGACCTATCTAATCTAACTATCTTATCTAATCTAATCTAATCTAATCTAATCTAATCTAATCTAATCTAATCTAATCTAATCTAATATAATCTAATCTAATCTAATCTAATGTAATGTAATGTAATGTAATCTAATCTAATCTAATCTAATCTAATCTAATCTAATCTAATCTAATCTAATCTAATCTAATCTAATCTAATCTAATCTAATCTAATCTAATCTAATCTAATCTAATCTAATCTAATCTAATCTAATCTAATCTAATCTAATCTAATCTAATCTAATCTAATCTAATCTAATCTAATCTAATCTAATCTAATCTAATCTAATCTAATCTAATCTAATCTAATCTAATCTAATCTAATCTAATCTAATCTAATCTAATCTAATCTAATCTAATCTAATCTAATCTAATCTAATCTAATCTAATCTAATCTAATCTAATCTAATCTAATCTAATCTAATCTAATCTAATCTAATCTAATCTAATCTAATCTAATCTAATCTAATCTAATCTAATCTAATCTAATCTAATCTAATCTAATCTAATCTAATCTAATCTAATCTAATCTAATCTAATCTAATCTAATCTAATCTAATCTAATCTAATCTAATCTAATCTAATCTAATCTAATCTAATCTAATCTAATCTAATCTAATCTAATCTAATCTAATCTAATCTAATCTAATCTAATCTAATCTAATCTAATCTAATCTAATCTAATCTAATCTAATCTAATCTAATCTAATCTAATCTAATCTAATCTAATCTAATCTAATCTAATCTAATCTAATCTAATCTAATCTAATCTAATCTAATCTAATCTAATCTAATCTAATCTAATCTAATCTAATCTAATCTAATCTAATCTAATCTAATCTAATCTAATCTAATCTAATCTAATCTAATCTAATCTAATCTAATCTAATCTAATCTAATCTAATCTAATCTAATCTAATCTAATCTAATCTAGTCTAATCTAATCTAATCTAATCTAATCTAATCTAATCTAATCTAATCTAATCTAATCGTTTTTAATCAAACTAAAATTGTTAATAATTGTAATAAATAACTGTAATTAATTAATTTACAACTCTATAGTGGTGCAAAAAGTATTTAATTTTGAGGATGGAGAGGGTTTCGTTCACAACTTTTGAGCCCAAATACGAGTTGTTACGAGTATTTGGCAACTAAAAGATTTGCAAGATATCGTCAGATATTTCGGAGGGATTTGAACCGCTAAAACCCCTTGCTTGCGCCACTGTAACCCTGTAATAATAATTTAAGAAATACTATACTACTCGAGCGTGATTAACTCGTAAAGTTAAAGGAAAACCTAACTTAACCTAACATCGAAACAAATTCCATTTGCTCTTAATATTTTTTAAATTTTCTCCTTAAATTGCATTCTTGAATCATGATGAATTTGTTTCTGGAACTTGAAATTATCTGCAGAACAAAAAACAATCAACCCTGAACCAGAGGATTAACCTAATCTTACTTACTTAAAAATTCCATTTGCTTTTAATCTTTTTTGAAAGTCTTCTCCTTGAATCTTCTTTCTTGAATCTTGATGCATCTTTCTTCTTGAATACTTCTGCAACTCGAAATTATCTGCAGACATTTTCTTAACAAAAACAAACAACCGTGAACCAAAGGGTTAAGGGCAACTTTAAGTTGCTTGCTTATTCGACTTCAATTAAACTTTTAGGGGGCAACACTGTGCAGCAACTTCGTATAAGAGTTAAGCACAACTGAAATGATCTTTAACAGCAAAATCATTAAGCGAAAAGTTTGCAAAAAGTTTTGCTGTGCAAAAAGTTTGTGCAAAAACCAAAACTTTTCTATAGTTTGGCAAAATATTAACAGCCAAAAGCTTTGCCCCATTGCGAACATTAAAATCGTACAGCAACAAAATTGGCCAAATTGCCATAACAGCAGAGCTTTCGAGCGACACTGGCTCAAGTTTTGGCGGCCCTTGGAGCCAATCGAGCGATGGTTGGAGAGGGACGCAAGCGGCAAAATTGGTGCGCAGCTTGCTCTATGAACATTGCTGCCGCTGACTGACTGCTGTTCTGCTGCTTGTGACTTGCAAAGCTTTACAAAAGCAACAACAACCATCAGTCAACTAAGCACACAGTCAGCCGCATATCTGACGTAATGTGCGGCCGTTAAGCCACAAAGCCGCCGCACGGCATTAGTGTAAAATTCTAATGAATTACAACACACTCAGCCAACAACAACAATGACAACGCTAGCAACAATAAGCAGCAGAACAATCATGGAATTGAGCAATTTAAAATTTGTTTACTGCGAAATTTGTTGGTGTGCGTCCAAGCACACAAAACGGTCGAAAAAGCTCCAAAATCCAAAAATAACACACATTTTGAATGTTTTTGATTTTTGCGCAAAAATGGCGACTTATCAGCAACGAAAATACTATACGCCAGACGCATAACAAAAGAGCACAAAAGTCGCCACCAACAGCAAAGCAGCAGTTGCCAGTTAACGTGCACCAACACCAACAACAAATCAATAAAAGCACTAAAAAGCGAAAAACAAAAACAACTGAAAACGTGTTGTTGGCAAAAATGAAAAGAACAGCACAGCGCCGCAAGTGTGGGGAAGAGGTAGAGCGCAAAAAATAAAAGAAATAAACTGAACCGAACACAAAAACAAATGAGCGCACAAGAAAGAATACGCAAAAATTAAAGAAACTACAAAAGCAAATTGCTACAACAACAGCTAATAAAAAGCGCGAACACGAGTACGCAAGCAGCCAGTTAGAATTTGGCGAAAGAATAGCAGCGGCAACAAGTTGAAAAACAAGTACGGCCTGACTGACCAATGATGGTGTACTATAAATTCGAAGTGAATGCAGTTAGTTGGTCCACGTGGCTTTGTGTTTAGCAGCTTTTGTGGAAATTGCCTTGTTTGTTTGCTGCTAGATAAAGCATTTCTGATTGAAAATGAGCACGAATTAGGTCCTCCTGATTAGAAATATAACACTTTTATTTTGCCTTAAAAAGGCAGTTTGCCTTTTTCACCCATATATGCATTTTTTTAGTGCCTATTTTACCTATAAATGCCACAAAATGCCTTTTTCAAGATTTTTCGGGCGCCTTTTTATTTTTCTTTCGTTTTTAATATTTTCCCTCTTTTGTTTAGCAAAAATACCTTGAAACTAATATAAAAAAAAATTAAGTGGCAATATTGCAATTTCGTTAACTTATCGATGTTTTAACATTGATTGGATTATTCCTAAGCCGTTATTTTTTGTTGTGCAGTGGAAAATTTAAAGAAAAAAAACATGTCAAAATCAAAAAGTTCGATTAGCGCAAAAATTTTATTTATTTTTTTTGATACAAGTACGGCTTTTATGCTTTTATATGAGAAGTTAAAATATGAATTTAAAATATGTGCCAACATTTCAATTGAAATATCTTAGTTTTAGTTTTTAAACTATCTTTGAAAACCTTGATGTTCCTTTTCTTTTACAAAAAACGAGGCATGAATATTGTATGTCAGATGAAATTTTTTTGTTTTTGCCTTTTTTAACAGTTTTTAATGCCTTATTTTGCCTTTTTGGCAGTTTTTAGTGCCTTTTTTGCTATTTTATTTTGCCTTTTTTATAGGTTTTTAGGTCCTCAAAATCCTTTGCCTGGTGATTAGGTTAGGTTATGGTAAGAGACACACTCGTTTTCCATATTTCACCCGTTTTTTGAAACAAACAAATGTTTAGGGGGTTGGAATCAACAAAGTCCTCTAAAATCCTCCATCCTGTTACCATTTCTCATTTCTCTTTGAATATTTTGGACTATGACTTTAAACTTTTCAGACATGTTCTTAACACTAGAAAGACCATTGCCGTAATTTTGATGGTTTTTCATTTTTAAATATCTTTATTTTCATTAATATTTCTGTAAATTTTTGTTTTGGTGACTTTTATTTTTTATCGCGGCAAATTTTTTATTTTTTAAAAATTTATTTTGTGAAAATTTAGACAACTCCGATGTGTACTTTTCGAGATATCAGCGAATATGATATGTAGTCTTTGTAGGTATGGAAAACTTGCAGTCTTACTGGTGTTAAGACGTTATTCTTCAAGAACTGAGCTAAATGAAATTGCAAAATCCATCTCGAAATCGGTATAAATACACAGAAAAATCATTCAAGATTCTGCTGATCAAAATGCATTTTGAGATTAGCACAAAGTTTATTAAACAATTCTTTTTTTTAGTTCAACTTTAAAATATATATTCCACTCTTATTAAAGCGAGCCACCCCAACTACCGACCGTAGGGTATCCCTGCAGCAACGAAAATTCGCCACAAGCAGCCGCAAGCAAAGCTCTTCTGCTCCAACACCAACGTGGTCGTTGTTGTCGTCGTCGTCGCTTTATTCGCAACGTTTGCCGTTCGTTATCAACGACCGACAGCCCGCCCCACCGCGCACCACCCGCTCCTAACGGCTTCGCTTTTTGCGAATTGCTGATTGGCCATCTGTGCAAAAAGACACGCGCGTCGTGCAAACTTCGGCTGAAATTCGCGAACGCTTAAGGCGAATAACATTTTCGCAAAGCACATCGGGCCAGCCGATGCGCGGCCTCGGCAATTTCGCACAAGTCGGTTCGGTTCGGCGTCGAATTCGCGCGTTTGGATAGGCAGTCGCGCTGCTGGAGCCACTTCGGTTCGACCACACGAGCCGCGACCGACAGGTGGGGTAGGTTAGGGATTGGCGCGGCGGTTGTGTGGCGAATGCGAATGCGAAGGCAAAAGCGGTTGCCGCTCTTGGAGGTTTTTGCATGTGCGAATGTGTGACGAATGAAACAAGCGGCCGCACAACGATTCCGATTGCGGGAGGTGGGGAGGGAGACGCATAGGGAATGCGTTGTTGTTGCTGCTGGTGATGTCTTGTTGTTGTTGTTTCCGTTCCTATTGGATTTGGCAAAAAGTCGACGAACGGTTGGCTCGGCCTGCGTGCTGCGTGTGAGTCCGCGGCAGCCAACGCCGGCCGGCCGGCACCGCACCGTCCCTCACCTTGGCCGTGGCCGTGGTGTTGCTGAAATTTTGCGCGTGAGTGTGCCAACTTCTTTTTTCTTTCGCTTGTTTATTTTTAGTTTTTGCCATTTAGCAGTCTGTCTTGCTTGCGCCTATGGCTGCTTGTTGTTGGCATTTGTTATTTAGCGGCTTGTTGTTGTTGCGAATTTGGCATTTCTGCTTTGGTGTTTGCTATTTTATTTCGTAGTTTTGTTTTTTTTTTTGCAGCGAACTCTATCTCTGTTTTTGCTATTATTTTGCTCAATTTAGCCGGCATTTGTCAGTGTTGTTTTTGTTATTGGTGGTTGTTGATATTTTGGCGTTACGTGTTTTGTTGTTGCTCTTGAAATTGCGTTTTCAAGTTCAAGTTTATGGACGCGTCGCGCACATTAGGCGGCGTTATTTTCAATGTTAGGCGCTGTGGTTGTTGTTATTCGTTGTTGGCGCTGGTGCTGGTGCTTTCTTTTGGCTGTCGTTTTGGAGGTTATGTCTTGTTTTGCTGGCTGCTTTTGTAATGAAAATGTTATTTTGCGATATTCTGCCATCAAGTGAAATGTGTGTGTGTGTGTGTGTGTTTGGCTTTGCCTTTTGCAGCATGTCTGCTTCGTCCCTACCTGCTCGGCTTTTTGCCCCAACAAACGTCCGTGCGGCCACGTTGCGATTTATCGCCGTTTTCGTTTGCTGTTTTGTTACTCTTTCGCCTATTCGCATTTTGCCTTTCCATAGCATTCGTGTGCCTACACCTTCTTCGTCGCGCCAACAATGTGGCTGCAGCTTTGTAGCTTTTAATAAAAATTAATCATTTCGTACTTAACCTTACTTAAGCGCCATAATAAAAAATTCTGGCGAAATGTGTTGTGCGGATTTTGCGTTCACTGTTTTTTTCAAATTTTTTGCGCTTGTAATATAAATTTTACAATTTTCCCTGCAGTTGTTGTGCGGTTGTTGGTGCTGCAGCGGCGCAGCTGATTTTTTCTAAGAATTTCAGTTTTTTTGTATTTTTTTGCAAATTCGAATAAGCTGTACAACAACAACAACAAGAATTTAAATTTATTAAACAAAATAAAACAAAGTGTTTTTCTGCGCCATCTTGTCGGCGTTAATGGCGTCGCTGTTACTCGCTGCTCCCGCGTTCGCTGTGGCTGACGTCGAGGCGTGGTATATCCCGCAACGTGTGTGATTCTCGACTGCTGTTTTGTGCTTATTTTTTTGCTAAATTTTGTTTTGCACTCTTCCGTGCCGGACTTTAATTTCGGCCATTTTTACAGTCAACTTTTTGTTTTTGCAAATTGGAGACAGCAGCGTGCGACGGTGAGGTCCAACTTATGAAGAGGATTTTCTGAATGAAAATTTTATTTTAATGTGGATTATCTGCAAGAGGAGACAATCCCATGGAGACTTGTTTTTTTAACGATTATAATGTGTGCAATAACTGTAAGACGAGACAGTCTTTTGGAAGTTTTACCAAATGGAAACTTTATTTCAATGTAAAATATTTGTAAGAGATTTAATTTTTTAGATTTATACAAAACAATATAAACGAAGAAAAAATTTTAAAAAATCTTATAAACACACATTTTAGTGTCTTTTGAATACAAGAAATTGCACTTCGGAGACTATTTTCTACATTTAGATGCGCAAAATATTTGTAAAATTCTAAACACAATTCACACTCCAAATCCTAATGGAAAGTTTTCTCTGTACTTATGGATTTATGAAAAAATTATACTCAATGTTTTTGGACATTCTTCCATTTCACACGTAAAAATTAATTTGCTTTTAAGACTCTGAAATTTCCAGCTAGTAACCTATGACTTTGCTCCCCAAAAACCTCCTCTTCTCATTTTTAATTCGCAGTAGGTCCACACTTTATGTTTGTATGTATTGTATGTTTGTGTGTTTCAACCTTTTTTGTGATATGTTCTTGAAATTAAAATGCAAAAATTGTCTGACACGTGGATTGCGTTTTGCACTTCACGCCGTTTCCTGTTCTTCCATGTTCGACAAAACTTGGAAGATTTTCTGATTTTGTATCCAAGTGTTGGTCACATTTTCGCATACAACTATCTACGATCAACGCTGTGTGAAATCTCCTCCTCACTAAATATAGAATGCCCCTTGTTTGCTTGATTATTTATTACTCCAGTTTTATTCAAATTTTTTTTGGTTATGTTAGAACTTTGGCAGTTTTAGCTGAATATTAAAACCAAAAGTTTTTAAAAACCAATTACACAACAATTACACATCAATCTGGGAATTAAAGGCCTATAAGAAAATATGTTTACAAAAAAAGGTTAATATGTATATAATATTAAACATTTTATTAACCTTATATACAGTAAAATAATAAATATTTTGTTTTGGAACCGAAAGGAATTTTAGAAAAAATTTAAACTCAAAATACTACTTACAGCACTAACGATTAATTTAAAAAAACTGTAAGATTTAAGTGAATATTAAACAAGACTAAACTTCCCAGGGAGCATTTTTTATTTATTTTTATTTTTATTTTTTTAGCGCATTTTTATTTCAGAACAGCTCAATTTAAAAGCGGTTCAGTAGAGTGTTGCCAGATACCTGAAATGACGTTTTCCTAAATAAAAAAAAAACAAAAATTGTATCTCAAAAATTTAAAAAGTTTCAACATTTCTTTTTAAGTTTGTCATGTTATACTAAGAAATTAAAAACAAATTTCATATATTTAGTTTTTTATTGCATCCTTTTTATTCATTCAGCATCAGCTTAACAATAACTTAACACCAACAAAAAATATAAAAAATTAGATCGGTAAAAAATTCCATCATTCATTGCATAAATTGTACACTTTGAAGCATAAAACTTAATTAAACTAAATTAGACACTTAAGCTTTCAATATTCAAGACTTCAGTGCTACTAATGATGCCAAATGTAACACAATCAAAATCTTCTAAACTTTCGCCTCAACTATTCTTCCTTCTTAAAATTCTCCTAAAATGCCAAGAATCACCTAAATCTAGAAGGAAGTCTCCTGATCTGGTAACACCGGAATTAAACTTTTTGCTATCAAATGATTGAATAGAGTGAATAGATTGAATGATTCCATGTTGTGTATTTTGATTTTTCATTATCACATCTCAAAAGCTCAGTGCAACATTTGTGCTTTTTTTAGTTAGAATATTAATTTTGTAATTTTGTTTTTGCAGGCTTTAAGAATATTCAATAAACTTCTGGCTCTTTCATGACCTTAGTAGAAAACTAACTCTAATTTTCATTATTTCCTTTACAGCGCCAATAATAGATTCGTGGAAGTTGTGGTGTCAGCTTTTAAGACAACATTACAATGACTATTTAAATGGCATACACGAATTTAAAGACTACTCAGAAACTACTTGATACGGAAAAATTTTGAGTTGAGTGGAGGAACTCAAGTCATAGGAAAATAATCTAAGAATAATCAACAAATCTACTGCACTGTTTAACTGCTTGAAACTCCTTCAAAATGTTCAAATAAGAAAATTTTCAGCTACCAAAATTTTAATTGCATAAAAATTTTTCGAATAGGTATTAAAAAAATGTCCAAAATTCGACTGAGAACTTTTAAACTATACATATAAGTATATCATAAGTACAAATTCAAAGTATAAAACTGGAAAAAAAGATAAAAAAGCTAATAGAGTAAACAGAAAACAAATTAAATACCAAATCGAATTTATAAAACTCATCAAATATTGTCTTTTTAGACAATTTTGAAATATTCATAAACATTATTAGGTAATATTTGAAAATTAAGCTAAACGTTTTGTTTGATAAAAATAGTAAACATATCAATTCGTAAAAAAAAATTCAAAAAATTAATGAGAAATCCTTAATACAGAAAAGTATATATTGAAAATTTTAAAAAAATAAATATGTATGTATAAATATGAGACACAGTTGGGCCTTGAGCCTTTTGATAAAAATTAAAATTATGGAAAAAATATTAAAATACATTAACAATCTTTAAGCCATAACTACAAATTAAAAGTTTTTAATTAAAAAAACAGCTTATAAATATTCATAAACATTATTAGGTAATACTTGAAAAATCAGCTAAAACTAAACTAATTTGTTAGGTTTAGAAATATAATTATTAGATATATTAATTCGTAAAAAATATGAAAAAGTTGCAATAAATACTTAAAAAAACAATAAAAGAAATTGAACATTTTTCAAAATTTAATACATATGTATATAAATATACTAAATATAGATAATATATCAATTCGTGAACAAATTCGAAAAAAGAAATACTTAAAAAAAGAAAATAAATTAAAAAATTTTTTAAAATTAAATAGGTACATATGTATAACTACGGGACACACTTGGGCCTTCAAGAAATTCGTAAGAGATACCAAAAAAAAGACAATAAATTGAAAATTTTTTTAAATTAAATTTAATGTATACAAACTAAAATGTGTGATAAAAATTAAAATTGTAAAATTAATTCTAAAATAAGTTAATACTTTGTAAACAATTTTCTTTATTTATATAAAAATTATAAATGATTAAAATTATAATAATATAAATTGTATATTATTGTTATATTGTTGTTACTAATTATAAATTATTAAAATAAAAATTACATACAAATAAAAATTTTGCAATAAATAATGCTTTGAGTATGCTGCAAGTATTTCTTATATAAAAAAATAAATTAAATTTTTACTTCCAATTAGGTCGAGCCACTTGGGCATACATAATCAATTTGTGTTTTTTTTATTTATTTATTTATGTTTTTTTGTTTTTGTTGCGAGGAGGGCGAACGTGAGAAATGCCATTGCCGATTTTTCGACAGTCTCGCCCGGTTCATACATACAAATTTATGTATTTACTGTTCTATGCTCAATTTTTGCTTGCTATTAATTTCATTTTGACACACATACACACACACGCTCTCGTATATTTTACAGAAAACCTTGAAACACATATGTATATTTTTTTTTTTCGGCGTTTTAGTGATTTTGTTGTTGTTTACATGAAATTTTTGTTTTCGGTAAATTATGCGACCTTCCGCACTATCGCGTAAACAACAAAAACACATACAACGCACACACCACATAGCGACAGACAGACAGTCGGTCAGACAAACAGACAGAAATTTACAACAATGCGTCGCAACGTACAGAAGTGTGCCAGCGCAAAAATCGAACAACAATAATTCCAAAAAACCCAATCAAAAACAAAGACAAATATCTAACAGCCAAAGCACTAAATATTTTCCTCAATATGGGCTGGTGTTGTTGTTGTTGTTGTTTTATAAATTTTTATTGTCAACACATTACAGAAATTTGCCTCAATACTCGTCACTTTGCTGTATGGCAACTAGATTGACTTTTAGTATGACAACAACTACAACAATTTTAAGCGCAAAATAACTGCACGCCAATAACAAATATTAATCATAAATATTACAAAAATAAATTCCCAATAGAAAAACAAAATTCACAATCAAAAAAGTCATAAAATCATAAACAAAACTAAACTCAGAGGGCTTTTCTATTACTATTTTTGTTGTTGTTGTTGTTGGTTTACTAATACAGTCGTGTCTGGGTATAGTGAACACCCTATATAGTGAACACCCAAATTTTGACATCGAGCCTCTAACTATTGAACACAATTTTGAAAGCAATTTCAAGAAAAAAAAATTTATTTTCAGCAAATAAAACGAGTTTTTGAACAAAAATTTTGACCTTGATATAGTGAACAACCTCAATACAGTGAACAGGCCTTGCAATAATTAGTTCACTATATCCAGACACCACTGTATTATAATAATGTTTTTGTTGTTGTGTTAGTTGTTGTAATTTTCTAGGTTATTTTGTGAAGGAAAAAAAATTCGATTTTGCTCACTTTTCCAGTGCTATATTTTATTGTTGTTTTTGTTGTTGTTAGTGCGGCAGAAATTGTGTAATGAATTGACCTTAACGTCGTGCAACAACAACAACAACAACAGTCACAAGAACAACAGCAATACAGACAACAGTCGTTACAAGTCTATAGAAAATTTATACAGAACTTTACAACAACCACACACACACATTACAATACATACACAAGACCAACGAGTTCTTTTTGTTGTTGTTGTTTTTTGTGTAATACTTGTTTTGTTGTTGTATATTTGTTGTGTGTGCTTTTTTCGCACACCAGCACAAGGCGTCTAATCAAATCTAATCAAAATAGTGGCAAAAAACAACAACAACAACAACTATAAAAGCAACAAGCAGTGTGTTATATAGACGTTACAACAATAACAACAACAATAACAATAACAACAACAATAACAACCACAGCCGTTTGAAGGGCTCCATGTAAGCGCCAAAGCGGCGTAAAAACTATTCGGAGCTTTGGTTTTTTTTTGTAGATTTATTGTCATTTGTTGTTGTTTTTCTATATTTTTACATAGTTTAGTGCGAGCTGCTGTTATTCGAATACTTTATTGTTGGCTTATCAGTGCTTTTGCACGAAATGTGGTTTTGTTCCAGGAGCGTCTGCAAATATGTCAAATTCCCCTAAAAGGTTTTAAAATCTAAAATTTTTAGAATAAAATAAATAAATATTTATATTTTTTCGATCTGCTTTTGGCGTTAAATATAAGAATTATGAAAATACGCCATTTTGGTTTGAATGCCGTCGCAACGATCAGCTAAGATCTTTGAGTTTTGCAAATACGAAAGCAAATAATTGAAGTTTGAAAAGTGTGACCAAATAATTTGTTTTCAATTTAAATTTCATTTCTAATAGTAATTTCCTTATCATAAAGAATGTGTGAAATATGTAAAAAGCTTCAAAATTAATTTCAAAATTGAATAATTCGCGTGTGGGCCGAAATGTGAGGTCGCTGCAAAATACGGAAATATTTGTGTGTAAATATTACTTTTGTAATAAAAAAAAACATGTTACGCATTTAATTAATATTCTATTTCTCACTTTTTATTGTTGTTGTTGTTGTTATGCTGTTGTTTCCTGGAACTGCTGCCAATTTTTTATACAATTCTTTCGATTCTCTGACTTGTCTGCCACTCTTTTTTTCTTGCTTCTTTTTGTTTTAGTTGTTTTTGTAAAGTTTGCACGTTCGCCGCTTCTAAGCTCCATCTACGCTCCCCACCACACCCCACCGTGGCCCTTTTTCCTCCTCAGTCGATCATTGCGTTACAACACAAACACTCGGTTTTTTTTTGTGGTTGCTTTTTTACTCATTTGAAGCTGAAAAAGCTTACAGCGTTGCGTCGTTTTGCTGCTGTAAGTTTTCTGGTTCTTGTTGCTTTAGTTGTTATTGTTGTGTTTTGTGGCTGCTATTTTGTAACAGCTGCCTGACTGCGCGAGATTGTCGTCACACACTTACAACAACAAATCGTATATGGTTTTTGCGATCTTTCGCAATTCGTTCCAACATTTATGGTCGCCGGACGGACGGAAGGGCCATGGACTACAAGGCAGACATCTGAAGTGATAATGATGCATGGGGCCGAGGGGGACGCATATATATATGTATATGTGTATGTATGTAAAAAAGCACCGAAAAAACTTTTTTGTACGGCGGCAAAGTCTGCCGCTGTGGCGCTGACGAAACGAAACGGCAACGAGCGGCGCGGCAATGTTGAACGGCGCACGGCGCGTACTCGATCTCGGCGTTTTTGCGGAAAAACCGAAAAATTCAACTAAATTTCAAACATTTTTTGTCGTTTAAATGTGTTTTAAAAAAATAATAAAATTGTTTTCCAAGCTGCCACAAATTGCAAAGAAGTTAAAATTTTGCCAAAGCAAAAGTGAGACAAATCGAACGCAAAAAAGTCAGTGGAAAAATGTCAAAGAACAAAAGAAACAGTGAAAGATTGCTGACGAAAGAGTGAGAGCACAAATAGAAGAGATTGGAAATACGGCGGCAAGAAGGAGAAAGAAGAAAGCAGAAAAGCAAAACTGGCAAAAGTCAGAAACCAAAGAAAGGTGCCGAAGACGAAAAAAGCTAAGCAGAGTATTGCAAATTTTTTATTTTTTTGTTATTTTAGCTGATTTTTGTCACATTTGGCTGTCGTTGTAAAAGACACAAGTCGAATAAAAAACGTGGCACGGAAATGCCACAAAATCGCACAGCGCCGGCAAAAACATTGAACAAAATGGCAGTGAAGAAGCGTAGGAGTTTAAAAAATAATGTTTATATTTTTTGATTAAAATAAAACAAAAATTATTGTTGAAAAAAATTGAGTTGAATGAATTAAAAAACAATTAAGTGAAGAATTGTAGAAGAATCGGTGCATGGCTACAATTATTAACGCTGAGTTTTGATTGTTTTGTGAAAAACGCGTTGCAGTGATAAGAGTTAAAGTTTGTCTGCTGCTAGTTTCAAGCGAGTGACTCATATTTACAAAACGAAAACAACTGTTGATTGAAAAACAAAAATAAAAATTAATAAATAAAATAAAGCAACAAAAATATAAACAAACTTTTATATTTACAAAAACCAAACAATTTTTGAGTGAAAAGAAATAAAAAAAAAATTAATAAAATAAAGTTACATTAACAAAAATATATAAAAAAAATAATTAATAAATAAAATAAAATAAGCAAAATAAATTGGAAAAAGAACAAAAAAAAAATCTAAATTTTAGGAATAAAATAATTACATAATTCGTTAAAATAAAAAATTAAAATAAAACTAAAATAATATATCAGAAAATAAAATTAATCAAAACTAAGACACAAATCCATTGCAGTTAGAGTAATTAAATTATACCCATTTGGTATTTAATAAAACAAAAAACAATATAAAAAAAAGAAAATGATTATAAAATATAAATAAATTTTTGCAATAATTTATAAATAAAAATTAATGGATTTTAATTCCAGTTAGCTACATCACATTACACATTTTCGAATATGCTACAGCAAAAAAAAAACCAATTAAATAACATAAATTAATATGAAAAAGAAAAAAACTAAAATTAAAAGAAAAATAAATAAAATTTTCGCATATTATACATCAAAAAAAACAATTAAATAAAATACATTATTATTAAAAAGAAGAAATTAATATTAAGGGAAAAATAAATAACATGTTCACATATGATACAGTAAAAAAAATCCATAAATAAAATTAATATAAAATAAAAGAAAATTAAGTAACATATAGAATAACAAAAAACATAATTAAACAAACAAAAACATAAAAACACTGAAATTATGATAATTAAAGATAATATTTGTAAATAAGCTCGATGAAAATAAAATTAAATATTTATTAAACTGTATTACAATCAATTAAATAAATAAATATTTATTAAATTGTAAACAAACTTCATTGTTTTAGAATACATTTTTGCCCTCAATCAAAGAATTTGAAACAATTTGTAAAAAAAAACTTTTAAAATTTATGCACAAAGTAAAACAAAAAACTTGCGAATTACATTCAGTTTATCACTTTCGTGTTCAATTTAAAAGACAATAACATAATGTATAAAATAAATTATATTTAAAAAAAATAAAAAATTATAATAATAATAATAAAAAATATTAAAATATTTTTCAATTATATTTTTTATAAAAATTCGAAACCGAAAGTTTGGCAGAACTTAAGAAAATCAAATATAACAAAAAATACTTTACAGAATAATTCTGCAGTTAATTAAAAAATAGTTTTCAAAAATTTATCTATGCGCAAATTCAAATCAAATTCAAGAATCAAATTTAAATTAATAGGCATTAACGCTAAAAACTAAGTATTTAAAAAATAAATAATAAATAAAAATATACAAAATTCAATTAATGTTATCTAATAAAAAATACTTCGTAAAAAATTTCTGCTGTTAATTAAAACATATTTTTAACAAATTTATATATGCGGAAATTCAATTCAATAGGCATTAACGCTGAAAACTATTTAAAATATAAAAAAATAAATAAATAAAAATGTACAAAATACAATAAAATTCATTTAATACATTTACAAAAAACTAAATAACCTTAATTAAATTTTTACAAAATTCTTTGCAGTGCCTGAACAACGAAAATGTTAAAAGACAACAAATCAAAAAAATCATATTAAATGGAATATTTTAATCAAAAAAAAAATTCAATAAAATTCATTTAATACATTTACAAAAAACTAAATAACTTTAATTAAATGTTTACAAAATTCTTTGCAGTGCCTGAACAACGAAAATGTTAAAAGACAACAAATCAAAAAAATCATATTAAATGGACAATTTTAATTAAAACTATGAAATTTTTAACCAGAAAGTTATATTAAAAAATGCAAAAAATTTTTACAAATTTTGCAAATGCAGTTAGTTTTAATTGCAAAAGACTTTTAAATACCGGAAATGGAATTTAAGAATATTAACATTTGTCATGAAAGAATGACACACAAATTAGGAAATCTGTGTTTACTTACATCATTAAAATTATTTTGCTCACAAGTGTACAACGAAAATGTCCAACACCAAAAGTAGTAAAAAAGAAACAAACAATAAGAAAATGCAAATTGTCATTGATTATTGGTGGAAATTGATTTGATGCAATTTATGAGAACATTAATTTAGTCACTCACTGATCTGAGAAGTTAATTGAAAAAATTATTTAAAAAAAAATAAATCATGGCAAATGTGACTGAATATTCACCCACAATGATGGCCCAAAGTGTGCTGCTGCGAAGGGCTGAACTGGAAATAAGTGAGTACCGAAATGCATAGCTTCACTCATACAAACAAGAATATTACTCATACAAAACATTTACATACAATTAAATTACATAATTACTCACTCAACATTATTCATTCATACTCATTGATTATGCATACCCCTACACGCCCCCTGCATCCCAGAATTCAATCATTTCCATATGCCAGCTTGAAGTACTGTTTTCGAAATTTTTGACAGTTTGTTGGGCATTTTTTGAAGAATTTTGCTATCAGACATTTTTTAATACTCAATTATGTAAAAATTATGTCTCTACTTATATGAAACTAGATGCTGTGAAAAGTGGGTTCTGAATTGTTACTGACCTTGGACAATGTAGCTGATTTCATGCTATCCGGAGCCCAAGCAAAAGTTTAGTGTTATAAATAAATCCTTCCACGTGAATATAAAACCAAATCAATTCAACTCAATTTTTGAACACGGTTTTTCCAATTGCATGAAATATTATTTGTGCACCTTTAAAATGCCGCATCAATTTAAAAAATCTTTAAAAGATGTTAATTCCCAACAGGCCATCACAACACTAACAATCGAAATGATTGAAATTAATTGCCACAATTAAACGTAACTGAAATCGTTGTCTACCTACAAATGAAATGCCCTGTCGAGCTGTTGCTTGATTTCCATACATTAGCGAATAAAAATTACCCTTAACCTTGAAATGCTTTAATATCAGTGAAAATGTAAAACGGAGGGTTAGAGGGGAAATACATTTGAATGCATTTTCTACTGGAAGTGAAGGATTAATCGACACTAAATACAGGCAACGAAATCGGTTAGGACAGTCTAAACACTTTGATAGGAAAATATACAAACAGTTGTCAAAGGACCTTCTGTGTTCTGTTAGTTAAAAGTTAATTATTGATATGCAAAATAACATAAGCTGCCAAATGAGGCAAAGTGAGGGTCAGGAAGAGGAAAGTGACGGACAAAAATAGTGCCTGTGAAAAAAGTATACATCGCCTGAAGAGTGGAAGAGGTAGATGGATGATTGATGACATACTTACATGGTTGTTTAAGAAAGAAGGAAGAAACATTTGTAAGACAAACGAATGGTTAGAGCGGTTATGGGGTTACAGATTCACAATAAATTGGGAAACATGGGGTCCATATGAAGTTTTTATTAAATTTGCCAAAATTTAATCATGCCCAGCGATTGTGAGAGGGTTAAATAATAATGCTGCAATTTTTACTAAATTAAGATTGATTTCAAGGCATATTTGTAGCCATATTTAAGCCATTTAGAGGTCCTGAAGCTATGCCAATAAAGCAGTGGCGTACGCAAGGTTGGGTTTTAGGGTTTAAATCTTCTTAAATATATTTTTATCACAAATATGGGTGACAAATATGGTTTCCAATATTATTTGCTTCAAAAGTTGTGTATAAAACTTCCTCCCGCAATATTAAATACTGAGTGCGTCACTGCAATGGAGTAATTTGAACAATTTTCTGTACTGTTTTTTGAGGTTATTGATGCATCCACATTGAAAATTATTAGAACGTATGTTTTTGGCATTAAAATCTGTGTCCTTGAAAATTAAAGGATTAATATGTATATTTAATATTATATATTAATGTTTAAATGTGGTCAGTGGCGCATACTAGGGGATGTTGGGGGTTCAAATTCCACAAATACAAAAAATTGCTGGTGCTAAATATGGTTTCAAATGAAATTGAGCTCATATGTTGTACGCAAACTCACCCTGATCCCCAAAATGAAATTTTGTGTACGCCACTGTACTTTACTATATATTTCGTTCTGCTTTCATTTGAGCATTACAAACCAAATTGCATTTTATTTGACATCGCAGTGCAGTCTTTAACACTAGAAAGACCATTGCGGTCATTTTGATGGTTTTTCATTTATAAATATCTATATTTTCTTTAGTATTTCTATCAACTTTTGTTTTGGTGACTTTTATTTTTTTATTGCGAAAATTTTTATATTTTTAAAAAAATTATTTTGTGAAAAATTAGCCAAACTTGCAGTCTTTCTAGTATTAAAAGAAAACTTCTGACTTGTGAACGGTTCCTAGCTGAATTTATATCTACAAGTATTTACCAAAAATAGAAATTTGCCAACAAAAAAAGATGTCTTAACAAATAATGCTAGAAACATCATGCTTTTCAAAGCCTCAAATACCTGCTGCGTTTATTTTGACACGTCCCATGCCGTTTGACCCTTTCCTTTTCATTTCCCTTTCGGTTCCGGCTGTGTTGTGTGTGTGTTCCTATTCTTAATTTTTTTGTTGTTGGCCTCTTAATGAGTGGCGCGGCAATAATGCCTTTTGTTGTTGTCATGTTTATTACGGCACCCAAAAAAAAAACATCCATTGAAAGGCTTTGTTAGTCCTTTGGCCTTTGTACGAGCCGCATGTGGCAAGAATTGTCGAAAACTGAGAAGGAGACGGAGGCAGTTAAGAGTCGGGAAGCAAAAAGGTGGCATAAAGGCGCTAATGCAATTCGCAGTAGGTGCAAAGTGGACTGCAGCGGCAGCCGATAGAAGAAACGGCGAGCAGTGTGCAGAAAATTAAGGCACACGAAAGGAAACAAAAAGTATGTGTGATGAAGATAGATTTCCCTTTGAGTTGTATTTATATGGAAAATTTGCATATTTTTTAGCCAAGATTATTAAGTCGCAACTTCCGAACGGAAATGTTTCTTGAGAAAGTTTTCTTTATTCCATTTTACAAATATTACTTTAGGTTAAATCGTTCTCAGACTTTGTGAAGAATTCAAATTAAAAAAAATTTAAATTATTTGATTAATTTATTATATTTGATTATATTAAATTATTGATTAAATTTTATTGAATTATTTAAATGAATAATTTACTTATTATATTATTATTATTAATGTTTCTGAGCAAGTTTTCTTTATTCCTTTTTACAAAGATTACATTAGGTTAAATCGTTATCAGACTTTGGATTCAAATTGAAAAGATATGTAAATGATTTTATTAATTTATTATATTTGATTCTTAAATTATTGATTAAATTTAATTTAAATATTTAAATAAATAATTAATTGATTTAAATAATATTGTTGGATATGCAAAGGAAAAAGCATTTAAAAAATGTTGTTGCTCAGTCCTTGTTGCCACTTAAAATGTTTTCTTACGGTAGTTATTTTCAAATTCGATTAAATAAATTATTTATTTATTTTAATAATTTATATTATTAAATTAATTAAATTTAAAATTATTTATTTATTTAAATTACTTAATTTAATTTAATTTAAATGATTTCGATGATGATTTAAATGATGAATTCGATCAAATAAATAATTTATTTATTTAAATAAATTATATTATTAAATTAATTAAATTTAAAATAATTTATTTATTTAAATTATTTAATTTAATTTAAATTATTTCGAATTTGAAAATAACTACAGTAAGAAAACTTTTGAAGTGGCAACAAGGACTGAACAAGGACATTTTTGAAAAGGCTTTTCCTTTGCATTTCCAACAATTTCAATATTCAGTCTTAGTTTCCACCTACAAATTTTCCTCTAGTCATTAATTTTCAAATTCTGTATACCAAATTAGCAAATTTCTGGACACCAAATTGAGAAAAGTAGAAAAATTTAGAGAGGACGATTTTTTTAAATCGCAGTCTTACAACAATAACAACCACAATAAAACCAACTAGCACTATTGGCCCATACAACAACAAGTTCCGCAGTGGCAATAGCCATAACAAAAACAACAACAAAATAACATTCAAGCACCTACAACCAAATGCTCGTCAACTCAAAAAGTGCTACCAAAAAAAATATGCCCAAAAATTACAACAACACCAATAATAATTAAAACGCACAAAAAATATCGCGCTTTATGCTTTCGTTGGTGTTCTTCGGTAGTTGTTTAATTGGTGTTGTTGTTGTTGTTATTATTGTTGCTGTTAGGCACAGCCACTGCTGCACTGCCGAGTGGAAAGTGGCACATTGCGACGCGCCGCACATTTTGGCGTTGGCGGCTTTTGCCGGGTCATTGCACTTTTGCAACAACAACAAATGCAGCAATGCATTGCAGCCATTTTTACCAACAACAACAGCAGCAATAGCAAACATTGTAGATAATTTCATACGCAGCCAAACTCTACCAAGCAACCGAATGAGAAATTCAGAAAGAGCAACACGAAAAAAGACAACAGAAATTGAAAAAAAATATATATAAAATAAAAAAGCAGACAGAAGCCGAAAATTGAAAGGCAGTTTTCAAGCGCGCATGTAAATTATTGCTAGCTGGCAGTTGCAACTGCCACAACAACAATGCAAGCGGCAAAAACCAAAACGGAAAAATGCTAAAAATAAACATTGAAGGCGGCAACATTGGCCAAACGAGCGGCAGCGCTAATGGCGGCGGCGCGAGTTGGGGCGCGGAGTTGCTGAAAAAGTACAGCAACGCTGCATTCGCACACACACACACACACACACACACCTACATAGCATATTTATATAGGGTTCACTTGCGTTTTACTGTTTGTTGTTGTTGTTGCTATTTTTGTTGCAGCATTTGCGCCACGCACAAAATGGCGCAAAATGTGCCGCAATTTTTGTTTGATTCCTCCCTCGCGAGTTGCGACTGCTGCGCGCACAACTGTCCACACACTATTTTTGGACAAAATAATATATAAGAAACAACAACAACAAAGTGGAACTACCAAAAAATAGGAACAAGTGAGCGTGCTCGGCGAAAGAAGAGGGCGGCAAAATGTACAGCAATAAAATGTACACAAAATTGCATGCAGAGTGCATTGGCCCATGAAATATTTTGTATTATTGTTGTTGTTTCTGTTTTTATGGTACGTGTAGCGTTACTGTTCTCAACAGGAAAAGAACCAATCTTTGAAAAATATATTGATGTTTTAATTTAGAGTAAATTGTTTGGGCTTTGTTAGAACTGTTCTTGGTTTTAATTTAAATAAAAACTAAATTTTAAAAAAAATTAAAACTAAAAATTAATTTTTTATTTATTTTTATTTATTTATTTATTTAACAGAGTATACAGGCATATAAGATACAATCTTTTGCATGCCAATTAGAAACATATTCATTTTAAGCATTACACAATAAAAACTATATTATTACAATGTTTTAAAAATTTACAAAGAAAAATCTTAATTATGTGTAAGTGAAAGTAGAAAGGGTAAAGAGTGAGAGAAAAGTTTGAAATGTCATGAGAAATGTTTGAAGAGTAAATACTTAAAATTACCACTACCCGAAATACATTTGATAGCACTAGGAAGCGAGTTCCAAGACCTAATGGCGCTAACGAAAAATAGCCTACTGGAGTTTTTGAAATTATGGTTAGGAATTAGGAGATTGTAGTTTCGACTTGACTTGCAAAACACAAGTTTTTCAAAAACGTAGCTGGGACGCTTCGTGTGTATAAGTTTATGTAAGAACATGCAGTTTCGTGCTTCTAAGTAGCTTTTGAGGTCAAGGCCAAGCAACTGTCTACTATAAGAAGAAACGTGGTCCCTTTTCTTTAAACCAAAGTAATTCAATTACTTTGTTTTCATTAAATAATTCAATTACATAGTTAGTTTTTATTAAATATGTTAAAAAATTAATTTTAAAAATCACTAGAAAATATATTACAAATAAAAAATAATTAGTTTTTCTTATAATTAAATTCAATTAATTAACTGCTTAAAAATAATAAAAACTAAAAAAATATAATAAAAAGTGCAAATAATAAACTAAGACAAATATAAGTTATGTAGATTCATTATTTAAGGAATAATACACAAATATAATTAAAAATCAATCTTAAATATCGATCTTAATTTTTTATTATTAAATTAAATTTAAAATAAATTTGAATTGAATTCAATACAAAAATTATTTATTAAAAATTAAAATTATTTAGTTTTTGTTACAATTAATTCAACTAACTAATGAATTATCCAACTAATAAATGAATTAAAAGTAATGTAATTAATTAAGTCTAAATTATTTTGTACAAATGCATTCATTAATTAATAAAAAATAAAAATACATTTAGTAAATAACAAACTTAATTAAAAACCAATGAATTAAGTTATTTTTTTAAGTAAGTAATTATATTATATTTTAAATTAATTTCAGTTGAATTCAATACAAAATAATATTTCCCATACTAAATTCAAATGATTTTTTTAATTTTTTTAATTAATTAAGACAAATTATTAATTTGTTTGAATTCATTCATTCAATAAATAATAATAATAAAGTAATTTAACTAAGATTCAATGAATTGAGTTATTTTTAAGTAAATAATTAAATTGGATTTTAATTTAATTTTAATTGTAACTTTTATTAAATTCAATATGTTTTATTTATATATTTTTATGCTATTTATATTTTTATTTGTATTTAAATCTATATTTATTTTTATATTAATTTAATTCATTGGTTGATTGATTTTAATTATTTTAACCTTAACTTTAAATAAAATTTAGGTATTGTAGTTAGTTATTACTGAAATAGTTCTACAATTATTTAGCTAAATAATTAAATATATACTCATTTACTCATTTCAAATTTATTTAGTACCTATTTCAATCAATAAATAAATTTATATAGAGACTTTTTAATTAATTAAATTAATTAATTAATTAAGTTGGTTGCTATTAAATTATTTTAAAATATTTAATTCAATTATCTTTAATTAATTGGTTCATTTATTTTTACTTAATTAAGATTCAATGAAACTATTTTAATTTATTCAGATTAAAATATTAAACATAAAGTTTAATTAGTTTATTGTTACTTAAATAATATTTCAAATTGTTTCATAAATAAAAAGGAAATTTTCATAAATACTCATGTTAATTATTTAATTAAAATGTTGCGATTTTCATTAAATTTTGATTGATTTGAGGGCTTATTCGTGACCATATTTAAGCCATTTAGAGGCCCTGAAAAACTGTGTGAAACACTGAACTAGTTTTTAAAATTATTTAGCTAAATAATTACAAATATACTTACCATACTTCAAATTTATTTAGTACCTACCTTTTTCAATCACTATATAAATTTATATACAGACTAATCAATTCATTAAATAAATTCATTAATTAAATTATCTTTAGTTAATTGGTTAAATTTTTTTTATTTAATTAAGATTCAATGAAACTATTTTTTATTTATTCAGTTAAGAATATTTTACACAGAGTTTAATTAGTTTATTGTTGCTGAATTAAAATTTCAAATTGTTTAATTTATTAATTTTAATAAATACTCATGTTAATTATTTAATTAAAAATTTAATTTATTTAGTATTTCACTTAATTAATACAATTTGATTGACGAAATAATTATTATTTTAATTTTAAAAATTATTTTAGTTATTAGTAATTAATTTATTGACTCTATTAATTAATTGAATTATATTTAATTAACTTATTTTGCATTAATTAATTTCAATTAATTAATTTTCTATTCAAAACTCTTTTCAATTCGCATTTCCCAACATTGATCACATGCTTCTTCTTCTTCTAAACGCCTTCTTCTGTTTCTGTTTGCCACAGTTAAAGCTTCCAACCGCTGCACATTTCTTGCGCAGAGGAGGCGCACAAATATTTTCTATTCTACATTTCTACCATAAACAGCAAAAGGTTAGAGAAAAGCTAAAATATGTCTTGGGGTTAAAAATCGCGTATACAAATATTTGAAAGTTACAATTACCAACAACAACAACAAAAAGTTATCGCTGCATGTAAAAAAACATAGAATTGCTTACACAAAATGTGTCTACTCTTTTTTTTTTGGCAGCGGCAAAGAATGTTGAACTCTTCATTCTAATTGTTGTTGTTGCACTCTTGAACACATTTTAGCTTCAATTTTAATCTTATCAGCAGCGAAAAAAATACTGTTGCGCTCGACTGCATTTTTACAACAGCAAAATGTCATCATTTTCATAACCGAATTTGTGGTGATTTTTTTCCCGCAACTGTAGCGACTGCCGTCTACGATTTCTTATCAGCGACGCGACTGAGTGTAGCTGCAGTTTTTCTTTGGCTGATAAGTGAGCGTCAGTCCAAATGTTGTAATCCAAACATTTCTCATAGAAGGAAAAATATGCGACAGCGAAATTTCTATAGTTTATTGAAAAAAATTTGGGAGGAATGGGGGGTAGGGATTGTTATCAGCACAGCGTATTAAATTTTCAATTTTATTAAACAATTGTTTTTATTGATTTGTAAATTGTAGGTCGATTAGGTTTAAAGCTACAAAAATGTTAATTATTTTGCATTTCAAGAGAATTTTATAGCACTTGAAGGAAGATTGAAGGCTTGCATGGAAGATTGAGGAGTTGGTTAAGTGGATTAACAGTTTAAGGAAAGACAAGACAAAAGAATGTAGAATCTAATAAGAGAAAAGAATGACGATTTGCACAGAAGATTGAGGCGCAAGTAACAGTTTAAAGAGAGTAAGTCAAAAGAATGTAGAACCTAATAAGAGACAAGAAGAATCAAAGAAAATTATTCGCAGTAATAATGACTTATTTTCACAACAATGCAGGCAACATTGCGGTGACACGAGTCTATCAGATTCGAATGCACCAAACTCAGTGATAGAAAAAGGAAGTCATCAAGCTATAAGACACGTTTAAAGAACTGTTTAGCAAATTCATAAATTTGGAATGCTTTATGTCAAATTTGAAGTTGAAAAAGATAGCACAAACACACAGAACGTAGTCTTTAAACTGGTCGTACGTCCAGGCGCATACAAGGCACGTTGTAAATAAAAGACTGTTCAACAAATTGTTTAGTTGCATATATACCGAAACTGACTGGGAAAAGTATGTACCAGAAGCACAGAATCTGGTTTGGAGTCTGAATAAAGAACCATACTAAGAACTCCCTAAGCTGAAAGAGAACTTGATTGAAGACACACAAAATGTGATCTAAAGTCTGGTCTCGCTCTTTACCTTAAAGAACATTTGAAGAACTGACAAATATGCAAAATTGTATGAAAAAATGTACAGGGTAAATACTAAGAAAGTCGTTTTAAAATTTGGTCTTTTTCATGCCTTTCAAAGCAGGTATAAGTAAGAAGAAGAAAACAAAATATAGACAATTTTGTTGAATTGATTTTTAAATGCTCTTCTGTATGATGCGAACTATGGCTTTCAATCCTGGGATTCCCTATCTCGAAATCCCGGGATTCCAGAGACTTTTTGCAATCTCAAATCCCGATATTGGGGCCACTGAATCTCGGGATTTTTAATTTAATCAGTTTACATTACAAAATTTGTGTTCATTGTTATTTTAGAGAAATTGCAACAAAATTGCAACAAAAAATATTGCAAGAAATTCCTTTATTTTTTCTTGCTCGTTATTTTTTTTAACTGATCTTATAACTGAATGCAATGTATGCAAATTTACTTAATGTTTCAACTACCAGATTGATTTAGATATAAGATATTATTTTAGATATAAGTGACTTATATAAGAATTTTTATAAAAAAGATTGCCAAATAAAAACGCGATGTTCCTTTTAAAATATAGCTTTGCGAGTATATTTACAATAAATAAATGCTCTTTGATTTCTAATTTGGCTTTCTTTGTATATTAAAAACGAAATAACTTTAGCTGAAAACATTTATTTTAACAAAGTACTTAAAGAATATAAATCTCCAAAAAATCCCAAAATATTCCGGGATCCCGGGAATGCAATTTTTAGAATCTCGAATACCGGGATTTTTAAAAATGCTTCGAGATTGAAAGCCTTAATGCCAACATCCCTATTGATTTGATGTGAAGGTGGGCAGGTAGACTACAAGCCTTCCATAGCACTCAGTCCACTTGGACCATTGTACTATGAACATCTCTTTTACTTCTGGAGTGCATTTATTGACAATTATGAAGTCATTCGAAAGTCTTTTCAGCTGTATCAATTTCTCGAGCAGATCTTATTCGACCGACTGGTGCCGTCTCAAAAACTCATTGAAATACCTTCCGCACAATAGACCTGAATGCAATTACGGATGCACGCGCCAGAGTGGACAGTGGACAGCATCCCGCTGAGCTCTGAACCTACCCTAATCCCAGCACTGTCTTACCATGACTCTACAAAACCAACCCATAACAAAGCCAGCAAGTCCAGCATAAACAAATTAATGCTGACTTTTTGACTGACGAATATTACTCCATAAATTTTTAATTTTTGCAAATAAACAACTCAATGTCTGCAAGAAATTGACAATGGAAAATCCGCCAGTAATCAGCAACGCACTGTCATTAAGCGGCTTATCCGAATCAGCGCCTAAACCCACGACTGCACATTGTGCACTGACCACAAATGTGCCACGCAACACCCCCGCCAGCAGTCGCCGACCAGGTAGCAGCCACAGTCCTGCCAAGCAATGCAATTTTCCAAGGTTCTTCTTTCATTTGGCGGTCCTAGCAATTATCATTTGCCGCATAACTAATTTTTGGCACAGCCCGTACTGGCGACTCTGGCATTGGCAGCGTTGCCATTTGCCATTCGAATGTGGCTGGACTTTCAGCTCATTCGAGTGCTAATCTTTTATTTGCTGACAGCAAACTGCAATTTATTATGCATTATCGATTGATGCAAGTCACTGTCTGTCGGTTTGCTTATTTGTCTTCACGCTGCGGGCGCAGACTAATCGTCAGACTATACAATTGGCAGGGCATTGAACTTTTTGCAAACTGCACGCGGCGAATGCATTAAATGCGCAGAAAAGTGCACTTAAGTGCGCAG